>JAJONR010032374.1:0-80894 GCA_029582245.1 Solanum etuberosum
AATTTTGTCAATAGATTTTTTTATGGTATATGATAATGAATTTTAGAACTCCATATAAAAATCTTGTGTTCTTAACCTATTAAATGACATGGAGTTGAATAAAAATTTGGAGGAGCTAATATCGGTAGAAAGTCACTACTAAGAATCAAATTTTATTTATTTTGATGCCATATTTATATGTTCTTTTAAAATTATTTTAATCACATATTGAAAGGTAAAATAACACATCTCAATGGAATATTAATCATGACAACTCATTATTATAAAAATGACCGTTCTTCTAGATAAATAGTTCCAATGGAATTTAGAATAAATTTTAAACTGTAATTTAGATTATTTTCACTTGGTTTTCGATATCTCATATTGTATCCTGATTAATTCGAATTTTGAAGGACACTCTCTAAAAAAAAAATTCTTCATACACAAGGCTCAAACTCGAGACATCTGGTTAAGGATGGATGGATCATATACATCTCACCACAACTATTGTTGGTACTAATAATAACTTAATTTACTTTCTCTTGAATATTTGGCTATATGTTAGATTTATTTGTTGTGTTCTACCAACAAGAATTGTCGTGGAGTAGAAGTTAATATTCTTTCATCCTTAACCAGAAGGATCGGGTTCGAGTCTTGGACATGAATTACCTTTGTTGGAAAGATGTTTACCCTCAATTTGAGACTTTGCATTATCCGAATCTAATTGAATCCCAATAAGAAAGTCGGACACCAAGTAAATTAAGATACTTTTTTTTCTTGTACTTATGAAAATTGGATATTTTGTAAAAAGAATATGAGGGTGATCTCAAAGATTATGAGATTAGGTTCATCAATCCTTCATCTTTTAGTGAATATCCCTTCAATCTCTTTAATGAAAATATTTATTTTTTATCTGTTTTGGGTTTTCTACATATAAAGTATTGTCCTGTATGTTATTTTCTTTTTTTTCTGTCCTATTAATTAAGATTCATTTATTTATGATAATAATAATTTTATTTGGAGGAAATGATTGTATGTAATATAGATTAATTGTTTTACTTGTTTTTCTTGCGGTATATGATGATGATTTTAATAGCTCCAAATAAAATCTTTTATTCTTAACCTATTAAATTTCATGGTATTGAATCATAATCAGAAGGAGTAAATAATAACAAAACAAATTCACTACGAAGAAGTAAATTCAATTTATTGTAAATTCTATTTATTCTGATGTCATATTTATATTTTATTTTAAACACATATTGAAAGTTAAAAAAATAACATATCTCAATTGAATATTAATCATGATAACTCATTATTCTAGAAATTATCACTCTTCTTGATAAAAGAGTTCAAATGGAATTCAGAATAAATTGTAAATTGTACTTAATATTGTGTTACTCGGTTTTAAATATATCATATTGAATCTTTGATTAATTCAGATTTCGAGGGATACTCTCTAACAATATTTTCTTGATATCCAAGGCTCAAACCCGAGACCTCTAGTTAAGGATGGATGGATCATATACATCACACCACAACTATTGTCAATACAAATAATAACTTAGTTTTCTTTCTCTTTGCATATTATGCACTATGTTTCATTAAAATGTTGTATTCTACCAACAAGAATTGTGGTGGACTAGAAGTTAATATTCCTTCATCCTTAACTAGAAGTGTCAATTTCGAGTCTTGGGCATAAGTTATCTTTGTTAGAAATAAGTTTATTCTCAATTTGGGACTTTCCATTATGCGAACCTAATTGAATCTCAATAAGAAAATTGAATACCAAGAAAGAAAAACATATTTTCTTCTTGTACTTACAAAAATCAGACATTTTGCCAAAAGAATTTGAGGGTGAGCTCAGAGATTATAGGTTTAGGCTCATCAAGTCTCCTTCTTTTAGTGAATAACCCTTCAATTTCCTTAGTGAAAATATTTATTTTTTGTCTGTCATGTGTTCTCAATATATAAAATATCGTCTTTAACTTTATTTTATTTTCCTTTCCTGTGCTATTAATATAAATTCATTAAATGTTGATAATGATAATTTTCTTTTGAAGGAAATGAGTTTTTGTCAATTAAATTAATTTTGTGCCTAGTTTTCATCATGGATGATGAATTTTATAGCACTAGGTAAATAAAAATCTTATGTTCATAACCTTTCAAATGACATGGTACTAAATAAAAATCAGGAAGAGTAAATATCAATTAAAATTTATTATTAAGAAGTAACTTCTTTATATTTTGTTGCCATATATATATTTTCTTTTAAAATTTCTTTTCAAAAATTATTGAAAGATAAAGAAACTACACATCTTAATGGAATACTAAACTATGAAGTTTAGTCATGTTAGCAGATTAATAAAGAGAAATTTTTTTTCTGTCTTCATTAAAGTGCAGTTGCAGATATGAAAACCTTGGTGGAGAAATGTACATATATTTATAGGTGTCAATTCCATTTAAAATATCTAAGATGTAAAGGAACATTATGCAGATCTTATTAGGAATGTGAAGGATAAGCTACATCCATGGAAAGGCAATAAGCTTTCTTTTGGTGGTAAAGAAGTGTTACTGTCCAGTGTTTTACAAAGCATACCTATACATGTTATATCTTCTCTTGTCCATCCTATAGATGTGTTGAAAGAGCTTCATCGAAATTTTGCAATTTTTTTTTGGAGTAACATGCTAACAAGTAGGAGAAAGCATTGGGTTACCTGGGAAAAGGTTTGCTTACCAAGAATTGAAGGTGGTTTGAATTTTAGATCTATGGGTAATGTGTCTAAAGTAATGTATGCTAAGTTGTGGTGGAAATTTAGAGCACAGAGCTCTTTATGGGAAAAATTCATGTGGAATAAATATTGTAAAAAGCATATTCCTACCCTTGTTCAATGGAAAAGAGGTTCATAAGTGTGGAAGTACATGTTAGAAGACAAAGAAGTGTTGGAACAAAATATGTGGTGAGAACCGAAGGGAGGATCTTCTAGTATATGGTTTGATAATTGGACCAATCTTGGTCCTTTATTTTCTCTTCCTACAGAAGTGCTTGATTGTCATCTATGGTTGATATTGATATTTTTCTTAAAGAAGATAGTTAGGATTTTGAAATAATGCAGGACTATTTACCTAATCATATTGTGGAATATTTCAGATCAAATATAAGATTTGTTAGGCATACTGGTCAGATGGATAAACAATGGTGGATTCAATCTAGCACAACAAAATCTACTGTTAAATCAGCCTAGGAGACACTCAGATATAGGGTTGATTATTTAGATAATTACAAGAATATTTGGGTGTAAGGATTACTTTTCAAAATCTCTTTTTTGGTTGGACGATCTGGAGGCATACGTTGATATTATGTCTTGTTGGAACCCTAACATTTCTAAGTTGTGTCAGTGCTGCAGGCTACCTGTTGAAGTTTGCTTTTAGTTACTGCAGTAGTTTTTAGGAAAATAAGTTAATTAGTTTAAGATGAATTTGAATTTTGAATTTTAGTTAGGTTGTTTGAATTGTTGAGATATTTTAGGTTGTTTTAAATTTCAAATTAGGCAGATTATATTTTTATGTTGGCTGTTTAAAGCCTCTCAATGCTTAATAAAATTATTGAAATTAATTGAAAGTCATTTCAATCCATTCAGAGACATTTTCAATCTTTTTGTTCTCCTCCATTTTTAAAAAAACACCAACAGTGGTATCAGAGCTTCATTGATCTTAAGGGATCTGTGAAATCTTCCAAAGAATTACCATATATTTTTAACCCGTAAGGGCTACCTTTTTAACCCATCAGGGCTACCCATTTTAACCCATCAAGGCTACTTTTTCAACTCGTGCCTTTTTCAACGCACAGGCTTTTCTAAATCATTTTAAACCAAAATAATGGCAAGCAATAGTCTCTCTTTGAATGCCTCAAAAATTTTCACTGGTGAAAACTATCAGATTTGGTCAGTGAAAATGAAATCATATCTTGAAGCCTATGATCTGTGGGAAGTTGTAATGGAAGATATACCCTTACAACCACTCCCTGCAAATCGTACCCTTGCTCAAATTAAATCTCATTTGGATGAAAAAATCTAAAAATTCAAAACCAAAACTGTGATTCAAACGTCAGTTGTGGATTCAATTTTTTCTAAAATCATTGCTTGTGAGACGGCAAAAGAAGCTTGAAAAAAATTAAAAAAAGAATATCAGGGAAGTGACCGAGTCAGGCAAATGCAAATTTTAAATTTGAAAAGAGATTTTGAATCTCTTAGGATGCAAGAGGATGAAACTATTGTTAAGTATTCTGACAAGATTTCTTTTATTCTTAATAAAATCAGGTTGCTTGGCGAGGATTTCAAAGATGATAGAATAGTAGAAAAAATTCTTGTGACAATTCCAGAGAGATTTGAATCTAAGATTTCATTTCTGGAAGAGTCTAAAGAACTCTCTACTATTTCTGTTGAATAACTAATAAGTGCTCTTCAAGAACAAGAGCAGAGAAGAGCCTTCAGGCAAGATAATGCTACTGAGGGTGCCTTTTATGCATAAAACAGAAAAGAAAAAGGTAATTATCCTCTTTGCAAATACTGCAAAAGAAAAATACACTTGGAAATTTTTTGTTGGTGGGACCTGATGCAATATGTGGAAATTGCAAACAAGCCGGTCATGTTACAAAAGTATGCAAGCTGAAGAACAATCTTCAAGTACAAGTTGTAGAAGCAGAAATCGAGGAGGAGCAACTTTTTTAAATTGCAGTATCTAAAGCAAAAGAGGAGTGTTGAAGTTTGCTTTTAATTACTGTAGTAGTTTTTAGCAAAATAAGTTAATTAGTTTAAGATGAATTTGAATTTTGAATTTTAGTTAGGTTGTTTGAATTGTTGAGATATTTTAGGTTGTTTTAAATTTCAAATTATGCAGATTATATTTTTATGTTTGCTATTTAAAACCTCTCAATGCTTAATAAAATTATTGAAATCAATTGAAAGTCATTTTAATCCATTGAGAGACATTTTCAATCTTTTTGTGCTGCTCCATTTTTAAAAAAACACCAACAGTCCATTAAGGAAACTATTGATCATCTTTTCCTCTTTGGGGAAGTGGATCCCTTTATTTGGGATTACTGTACTAGAGCTGCTAGAATTTTAGGCCCATTGATTCAGATTAGACAAACTATGAAAAAATAGTGGGATGCACAAGGTAATGCTAGGCTGAGAGTGATTTTCCATGCTATGCCTAATATCATATTATGGTTCTTATGGTAGAGGAGAAACACAATCTTCCATGGAGGCTCATATACTAAAAACAAGGTGATGTGGAAGATTAACCTTACCATGTCTAAGTTTATTAGGTTAAAATTTCATACAACTTTTCCTACTACTTGACCACAAATGGTGATCATGTTGGAAAATTACTCACATGTATATCAGACTAAAATTATAAGGTGGGTTCCACCTCCTTATGGATGATTGAAGTGCAATATTGAAAGGGCATATAGAGGTAATCCTGATCCTAGTGCTGCTGATTTTTTTTAGAGAGATCATGAAGGCTCTCTTGTGTGTGATAAAGGATTAAGGATTTCTTATTCTACCATTTTTGTGGTTGAGGCTAGGGCTATAAGTGAAAGGTTGCAATATTGCCTAGAAAAAGAGTTTACCAATATTATCATTGAATCAGATTCATTGACTATACTTAACATCATTAATGGAGTCTGAAAGGTCGCTTGGAGTGTTACTATAGAGGTCAACTCCATTCACATAAATTAGTAGTCTTATCACAGTGAGAGTACAACACTCTTTAAGGAAGGAAAATATTTTTGCAAACTTGGTTTTTAGTTTTGCAGGTACATATATATGAATGTATTACAGAAAATGAAGTTCCAAATAAAGGAAGGAGAATAATGATACTAGATAAAAGAAGCACACCAATCTTAAGATTTCAACAAACAAGAACAATAAACAGAACCAAATAAGATTGTACAAGAACAAAAAAATTCACAAATTAAAACTCTAGGATCCAAAAGAGGGTTTTGGTGATTCTATTTGAGTTTCTTTTTAAGGCTGAAGCAATTTCATCTGGTTGACATACTTGCACCTGGTGAGAGCATAGAGGTGTTCAAAAGATACTAAAACAATGCCTAAAGATGTCAAATAAATTCTTAACGACACTGATATTGGTTCAAAGGTTACTTTAGTCTCAACTTTCTTTAGCTCAAAACATTTTCTGAAGTAATAAACAATTGAAATATCTAGTCTTTTTTGGTGTTATTAATTCCATATGGGATTCAATCCATTGAAGATTAGGTAATGTAATTGAAAGTTACTTCAAGTGTGTAAAATAAGTATTTGACTACATTAAAAGAAGGTGATACAAATACTTAGTTTGAACAGTTAGAATGGCCCTTCTTGACCTCGATCATCATCAAATGATATGTATCAATGGATTACATGGTTTTAGTATTAGTCTAAAAGGAGATGGTTGTTACCTGATTGAACCTAAATTTATCAATTTAGCTACCAGTGACCTTTCTCGCATGGTTTTGATCGACTGAGCAGATTGATGTAAGGTCTAAACGTACCGATTTTGATTTAGTTTTGGTCATAGATCTACTCCTTAAATAGTGGTATCAATCTTCTTGAGAGATTCAATCTATTGAAGGATAGGTTTAAGAATGATACGAATGATCGGAGAGTATACCTCTGTTGTTTGTCTTGAAAAGAAGTTCAACCCATATGATTTTTGATCGAAAATAATGACCTCTGTGTTGACATTTTTGAGGAAACTTGAAGATCTTCAGATGTCTAAAGATATCGTTCACTTTCCAATTCTAGATATTTCCACTTTTCTTTCTATTTGTTTATTGCATTCCTTTTTTGTTTGTTTTCTTAGTTCGTTTTTAAAGATTTTATGGGCTTTGGCTCTTTGGGCCAACTCTTTGTGTACATTTTAGTAGTTTATAACAGCTTCCCTATTAGGTCTTTTATTTTTTTTTAAAAGAACAAATTATCATTCTTCTAGATAAAAGAGTTCAAATGGAATTTAGAATAACTTTTAAGTTGGAATTAATGTTGTTTAACTCAGTTTCAATATATATAGAGTCCCCAATTAATTCAGATTTCGAGGGACACTCTCTAGCAAGATTTTCTTTATACCCAAGGCTCAAACTCGAGACCTCTGGTTAAGGATGTTACGACCTAAAATTGGACATGATGTCACTCGTCTAGTCCCACCAAGACAAGTCAACCTCAAACCAAACAATGCAAAGGAAATGCGGAAAAAGAAATCAATAATAGCATAAGTGAGGAAACATAGCCAATTTCATAAACACCCCAAAAATCTGATTGTCATGTGTACAAACCTCTAATGTATGAAAACAGAATTGAAAGATAAATACAAGTCTCAATATCAAGTAAGGAAAAAGAGGGCCCTTTGGGATGGAAATTAGCAACTACCACTCAATATCCTCTAAAAGCTTTAGAGAAAGATGAAGAAGAATGATCACACAGATCTGGGCTCAGAACCTACACAAGTGTAGAAGCAAGGAGTAAGTACCGAACGACACGGTACTCAACAAGTAACCCACTAAACAAGGTAAAACTAGGTTAGAATACAAGTACTCCTTTCATCCCAACTGAACCGCCAAAACTACAACCTTCATAGAAATTAGTTCAATCTAACAATTTTACAATACACAGTTCACAAGCTTAACAATCACAGTTCAACAACCAACAAGTATCAAGTCAATCATTCACAAGTATCAAGTATGTCAATCACAAGTATAAAATATGTCAATCTCAAATATCAAGTTCATCAAATCACAATAGTCAATCACTTATCGGAACCATTTCCCATCAGTACAATATCACTAAACGGGACTATTTTCCATCGGCTTTATATAATGTAACTTGCCGGAACCATTTTTCATCGACACAATATCACTTGTTGGAACCATTTCCCATAAATATTATATAATGTCACTTGCCGGAACCATTTCCTATCGACATGATATCACTCGTCGGAACTATTTTCCATCGGATTTATATAATTTCACTTGCCATAACTATTTCCCATCGGCATATTCACCACATTTCTCATCACACTGTACAAAAATCAATGCAAATAGGCAATTTCACACCAATGAGAAGAGACAATAAACACAAGCAATTCAACTCGTCGGAACCATTTCCCATCGGATTTATATAATTTCACTTGCCGTAACTATTTCCCATCGGCATATTCACCACATTTCTCATCACACTGTACAAAAATCAATGCAAATAGGCAATTTCACACCATTAGGAAGAGACAATAAACACAAGAAATTCAAGTCCATAATGATGCCATCAAAATATTTCATCAATCAATAAATTAGGATCAACATCGAGGAAATTCACAAAAATACGACTATCAACACATTACCCTTTTCATTCATTAAGATCAATCAAGTGGAGTAATTGAACCAATCACCTCATTTTCATTACTCCCCAACACACAAAATGAAGGAAAATACAAGATTCTACAAGTTTTAGAAGGTTTAAAAGTTCACTTGCCATAATTCAATCAAAAGTCAATTCGAGACTTGAGCTTTACCTTCCTGAACAATGTCTAAAACCACACAATCTAATTCAACAAATAATCACAATAAGATTCTAAGAATAACAAGACCCATATCATACACTTTGAAACATGGGTAAAAAGGCTAAATCAAGCTCGGGACCCTTGAAAATTCAACCAAAACCTCTTCTAGGCCTAAAATCATCCCATGAATCAAACGGAACTTTCAAAAATCTGATCCGAGTATCTAAACCCTGAATATTGACCAAAGTCAACCTAAAGACTAAAATTTCAACAATTCTACCTTAGGACCTCAAATCCTCAAAAGACTCCGAATCTGAAACCGACAACTCTTTTAGACCAATTATTATATTCTGGTATAATAGAGTCAATGGAATTCCATTCAGAGACCTGAAACTTCAAATGACTCTGAAAACCACTTTTAAGCAACTTTAGCCTTTAAAAATAAAAAACTTTCATAATTCATAATTTTTTACTCAAAGCTCGAAACCAATTTCAAAATCCAATAAAAAATGACTCAGGGTTAATATAGGAGGGGTAAAATGATAGTTTTATAAAAAAATCCAAATATGTCCTTATGGGTCATTACATTATCCACCACTAAAACCATGTTCGTCTTTGAACATAATGTATAAGAAAGTACCTGAAGCCTCGAAAAGTTGGGGATATCTTGCACGCATGTCAGATTGCGTCTCACCAACTGAACGGTAATCTCCTTGGTCCTAAGCTTTCTTACCTGCCTATCCAAGATTGCTATAAGCTCCTCCTCAAAGGACAAGTCTGGACCCAATGCTACCGAATAAAGTGAAAGCACATGGGACTCATCTAGCACGTACTTCTGAAGCATAGAGACATGTAAGACAGGATGCACAGGTGACAAGCTAGGTAGCAAGGCTAATTTATAGGCCACCTCTCCCACTCGGCTCAAAATCTGAAAAGGGCTAATGAATCTAGGGCTAAGCTTACCCTTCTTCCCAAACCTCATCACACCCTTCATGGCCGACACTCGGAACCAAACATGATATCACGACCCAAAGTACACCCTAGGCGTATAATGATGTATAGGACCCAAGAGGCCCTACACAAGCCACTTAGCATACATCATAGAAGTAAAAAGTTCAAATAATAGAATTTCATATTTCAAAAGAGTTTGACAAAAGCGGAAGTCTAACATAGTCTCAACAAGCATCTATTACATCAGAAGAAGTGATTGGGACGTAACTCATACATCACACACAAAGTGTTAAAACTGTAATAAGGAAAAAACATATAAGAGTTACATTATCCTCGAAGTATAATGACTCACCAAGTCTTGAAGTCTCTAATATAATCAACTAGCCACGAACGGAGGGAGAAGAATGGTCAAGCCCTACATTAGTGAAATAATGTAGGCAGAAGTATGGATTAGTACATGGAATGTACTAAGTATGAGGGCAATGCAATAAAACATGAGACGTGATCATAAGAGGACATAATCGAAAACATGAAATGCATGACCAAGTTAAAACATAGTAAAATCATTTAAGAAGATTCATAAATCATGAACGTGATCAATGCATCTTTAAAGCATAAAGGAAGCTTCATAAAACATTAATAATTAACTTAGTTCATTTTGTGGGAAGTTTACGATTAACCTACATAGACCATGTGAGCTATAACATGGAATCCTGTATATCCCTCATACCGAAAGAAGGGGAATTCTACTTGCCAAGGTAGAACCTTTACACATCGTATCATATGCTATATATATATATATGCGCTATTAAGAATATAGAGACCATCTAGCACTTCAATTTTTATTTATATTCAATATAGTATTAATTTGATGAGCTTAAATAGAGTGACATGACCCATGATAAATCATATAATTGACTCAAACTAGCTTGGGATTGAGGCGTTGTAGTGCTTGACACTCAGATTTCAACATCCTGACCCCTCCCACCTAATATTTGAGCTTTAAGGTATAATGGAGACACAATTCTTTTAAAATCTCCTACAACATTTTCATTCAAATTTACTTAATGAATATGTCAAAAGATGAATACATGAGATGAATGAAAAGCACAAAGATTCTACTATGATATAAAGAAACTATATCATCAAATAGAATGCATATTTATTTGAATTTCTAAAAAAGGATAGTTCATGGGTACCCAATGGAGTAGTCGAGATGTGCACAAGTTGGTCCGGATACCACTGTTATTACAAAGAAAAGGGTAGTTCATGGGCAAATCCCCATGATAGGAGTCCCTATTCTATCCAATATACAAGATTTATAATGTAATTTACAAACTAGTTACATCTTCTTGAACACTAGAAGCTTCACTAGATAAATAGAAAGTAAATGCATGAAAAAAGGTTTTTTCATTGTCTCGAGTACTAAAGTTAAAAAAGATTAATCTTATGAAGCACTAATATAGAAAATTGAGAAGGGACTATAATACACATCAAAGGAAAATATAAAAGAAAATGAAAATTAATCCTTTGTCAAAAGATAGAAGAAAATGAAAATTTTGGAGAAACACAAGTACCTGCCTGGGTGTAATTGAGAACACTCATCTTTCCCGATTTAGATGCTTCCAGATCATCAAAATTTGTACCCATACAGCATAACCTTAATGGAAGTTGAGCAAGTCAAAGTCATCTTTACAACCAAGTATACAAAAAAACATGCATTTCAAGAACTTATCACCACCATGGATAACAGACTCGCTCCAGAATTTGCTTCTATTTTCACAAAAATGCACATAAACAAGAAAAAAAATCAACTCCAAGGTAAATTATGCTTTTAAAACATCTTTGATAAGGCATATATGCAAATCATTCTCAATGCACCTAATCATGAAGCAATCAATGAAGCTAAATCAAAATTTTCATGAGCAAGCATGTTTTAGGAAACATGAGAATGAATAAAACACAAGACTCCTAAAGAGTGAATATGAGGGGCAAATACCTAAAGCTAGACCCGAAAAAAAAGGAAAGCGATAGGGATACTTAGACATCACATCGCCTCCGGCCTTTCACATACAAAACGATAGCAAATAATCCTCCCAAAAATTTAAACACTTCCACACACATACCAATCATGTAACACACTATCTCCCCCTGGGAGCAAACCTCAAACTTCACAAGTCTTTTCCAATTCATCTCCCTCAACCTAAACATAGCACCAAAGACTTAACAACCACGGAACCATTGGTACAAGTAAATGCTCAAGGAATTTCCACCAAGATTTCAAGGTTGACTTCAAACATATTAACCATACATGGAGTTTTACCATAGCCAACGAAACACCTAACATCAAGCAATGCATAACCACAAGATAAAAGATCATAACTTACCAATTTCCGCATCCGTGGATCCCTCATGATCTTGTTGAGTCCTAAGAGCATAAAACCTATTTTTCCTTGGAGTACCAAAAGTAAAAACACTAGGTTGAACTTGCCTACCATCCCTTCCCTTAGTAGTAAGCAATGGGCAATCTCTCAACTTGTGACCACTCTTTCCACACCCAATACATGCATTTGAACCGGCTAGACACTCACCCTTATGGTTTTTTCCACACCTCTGACACTCGGACACTATTTGCTCACTAGAACCATTACCTTGAGAACGATTACCTTCATCAGACCTCGAATGTGAGAAATAACCATTATATGTTCATACCCTCTTTGAATCCCTAGCCTTCTCCTTCGATTTGTTGAGCATGTATCATCAAACGAGAGACATAAATCTCCTTAACAAGCATGGCGGTTAGGCATTCTTTAACAACCAAGTCGGAAGGACCCGACACAAACTTACTCATCCTTGCCCTTGGATCGGCAACAAAAGTTGGAGCATATTTTGATATTCGAGTAAAACTGAATACATATTCCTTGACGCTCATGTTGCCTTGACAAAGATTAATGAATTCGAGCATCTTTGTCTCCCTCATCTCAAGGGGAAAGAACCTATATAGGTTGTCAACCTTAAACTTCTCCCAATCAAGAGGAAACTCATCAATTGCCCTCTCTTCCTTCCATTAATTAAACTAATTATAGAAATACCCTTGAGTTGGTAAGTAGTCAATTCTGCTTTTTCTACCGAAGTGATGCCCATAATCTCTACAATTTTGTGAACCTCATTGATGAACTCTTGATGATCTTCCTCAACTTTATAGCCGAAGAACTCTGGGGGATTCATCCTAGTAAAGTCCCTCACCCTTGTTGCCGTCGTACCCACCCTTGAGTTCACGGGAGACACAATCTCCCTATTTGCTTGAGTCGTCAAAGCTTGAGCCAATGCATGAAATATAGCTCAAAACTCATCATTAGTCAGTTGCTCAGCCAAAGGGTCGAATGGCACTTGAGGAACCTCGGGCTCCATATTTTCACGAACATTCCTCCTCATGGGATTCCTTTGTAGAGGCATATTCTGTGAAGCATAAACATGGATTAGGAGAGGACCTTTATAGATATTAACTCTATGGCATAACTTTAGAGAACTGAAAGATGTGAGATTTCCTAAGCATTTTATAGCCTCTTATTCATAAATGTGGCGTGCTTCACACTCATGAAGAAGACTCTACTCGACGTGGCCTGTGAGACATCCTAGGACCTTTCTAAACCTTGTGCTTTGAATACCAAGTTTTTCATGACACAATGGGTTGCATAATATGGTGTATATGACCCCAAGAGGTCTTACACAAGCCACTTAGCATACATCATATAAGATAATAGAAGTAAAGAGTTCAAATGATAACATTTCATATTTCAAAAGAGTTTGACGAAAGTGAAAGTCTAACATAGTCTGAACAAGCCATCTATTACATCACAAGAAGTGATTGGGACGTAACCCATACATCACATACAGATTTTGAAAACTTCAGAGATCCAAAAATCAAGAAGACTCTCATCTAAAGACTGTAGAACATTATACGGTTCATAAATAGGACCCACAAACTTGATCATGCAGTCAACTATGCAACCATTCTTTTTCCGAGGTGTTACACATGATAACCCTCCATAAATACTAAGGCTCCAACTCTCCGGTCTTTATAACTCTCCTATCAACTTAAGGCTGTCAACAGTTTACCCTGAATCATACGGACATGCTCCATGGCATCTCTGAGAAAGTCTACATCTAAAGGGTCCATCTCTGCCGAATGAAATCAACCGATCAGAGATCTACACCATCTGCCATACAACGCCTCAAATGGGGCATATATAAAATTGGAGTAATAACTGTTGTTGATGGCAAACTCTGTTAAGGGCAAGTGTTGATCCCATCGAGCACCAAATTTAATCACACAAGCTAGAAGCATATTATCTAAGACCTGAATCATCCGCTCGGACTGACCATTCGTCTTGAGGGTAGAAGTTTGTATTAATATCTAATCGAGTACCCAAACCATGTTGTAAAGCCCTCCAAAAGTGAGAAGTGAACAATGCTCCTCAATCAGAGACAATAGAAATAGGCACTCTATGAAGTCAAATAATCTGACTGATATAAAGTTGGGCTAACTTCTCCTCCATATACTTCACCTAAACAAGAATGAATTGGGTGGACTTGGTCAGCCTGTCAACAACCACTCAAATAGAGTCATAAACACCCACGGTGGTAGGAAAACCCATAAGACAATCCATGGTGATCTGTTCCCACTTCCATGTAGGAATAGGCATCCTCTAGGATACACGTTCGGGCCACTGGTGCTCACACTTGACCTGTTGGAAAGTCAAGCATCTAGACATAAAATCTGAAATATCCCTTTTTATGTCACACAACCAATAATGCTGACCCAGATCAAGATATATCTTTGCCGCCCCCGGTTGGATGAAATATTGAGAACGATGGGCCTTCTCAAGAATCAATCTAATCAACTCGCCAACCTTGGGCACACAAATACTCCTATGATCCTCAGGACACAATCAGAATCAAGGACAACCTCCTTGGCTTCCCCTCTCAACACTTTATCTCAATGAGACATAACTTCTCATCATTGAACTGGCACTCACATATTTGCTCAACTAAGGAAGACCGAACCTCTATAAAAGCAATCAATCCACCACTCTCCTCAAAAATCTGTACTCAGATGAGACTATTGGCTAACCTCTGAACATCTCTAGCCAACAGTCTCTCCTAAACACTGATAGTGGTAAGACTCCCCATACTAGAAGTCTTCCTACTCAAAGATAGAACCACCACATTAGCTTTCCCCGGATGATACAAGATGGTGATATCATAGTCATTCAATAACTCAAGCAATTTGCGTTGCCTCAAGTTCATATCCCTCTAACGAAAAATTTACTAAAGTCTCCGATGATACATGATGACCCCACAATGTACCCTATACAAATAATGACATCATAACTTAAGCACAAAGACTATGATCCCCAACTCCAAGTCACGAGTAGAGTAGATCTTCTCATAGGTCTTCAAATGTCTAAAAACATAGGTGATCACCTTTCCTTTCTACATCAAAACACCACCTAACCCGGCTCCAGAAGCATTACAATAAATGGTGAAGTCCACACCCTTCTCGAGTAGAGTCAAAACATGATCCAAAGTCAACAAGGTATTGAGATTTTGAAATATCTCCTCACACTCAGTAGACCAATGAAAGCTCACACACTGTCGAGTCAAGCTAGTCAAAGGAGATAAAATATTGGAGAAGCTCTAAAGAAACTGCTTGTAATAACCTATTAGTCCCATAAAACTCTGAATCTCGGTAACTAAAGCAGGCCTCGTAAGACCTACAACTATGTTAATATTTGTTGGATCAATTCGAATACCCTCCTTGGACACCAAGTGTCCCTAAAATGCAACAGAATCAAGCCAAAACTCACATTTTGAGAACTTGGCATACAACTTCTCTTCCCACAATCTCTGGACTATGATCCTAAAGTGTCGATCATGTTCCTTCTCATTCTTTGAGTAAACCAAGATGTCATTGATGAAGACTATCACAAAATAATACAAATTAGGTTGCAACACCCCGTTCATTAACTCCATTAACATTGCAGGGGCATTAGTCAAATCGGGAGACATCACATGAAACTCATAATGCACATATCGAGTCTGAAAAACTGTCTTAGGGACATTTAATTCCCTAATCTTCAGTTGATGATAGTCGGACCTCAAATCAATCTTAGAAAATAAAGATTCTTCTTGAAGCTGATCAAATATGCCATCAATACGAGGAGGAGGCTACTTTTTCTTCTATGTCACTTTGTTCAACTGTCGGTCTTCAATACACATCCTCGTGGTTCCATCTTTCTTCTTCACAGAGAAAACAGGAGCATCCCATGGAGAAACATTGGGGTGAATAAAATCCTTACTCAAAAAGTCTTATAACTGATCCTTCAATTCGTTCAACTTTGTAAGAGCCATGTGATAAGGATGAATAGAGAAGGGCTTAGTGCCCCGCTCCAATTCAATAGAAAAATCAATGTCTCTATCCGGAGGAACACCTAGAAGATCAGTAGGAAAAATATCTAAAAACTCTCGAACCATGGGAAAATAATCTATGGGAGGTGGCTCAACACTAGTATCCCGAATAAAGGCAAAATAATACAAACACCCTCTATCAACCAACCTCTAAGCACAAATGAAAGAGATAACCTTGCTAGGGTAAGAACCACTCGCACTCATCCACTCAACTCTCGGGACACCCGTCATAGCTAAGGGTATAATATTACAATAACAATCAATTATAGCATGATGCTGGGAGATAATCAACATTCAAGATAATATCAAAGTCTAACATCCCCAGAATGATCAAGTCTACCCAAGTATCATACCAAACTAGAGAAAAAAGATAAGATTGATACACTCGATTCACCAATAAGGACTCACCCACTTATGTAGAAAAATGAATAGGCACATGTATGCTATCATACATCTTATCAAATCCAGCAGCAAAATAGGTAGACAAATACAAGAAAGTAGACCCCGGATTGCAGGTCGATGACAAATTGGAACGATACATGTAATCACATTATCAAAAACCTCGGCCTCTGGCCTCCTTGGAAATGCATGAATATTGTCCCTCTCGACCACCTCTAGTCTGAGTAGTACCCTGACCTCCACTCTGCTGAGCTATAGCACCATTAAAAAAAGCACTGCCGCTTCTGGGGGACTGACCTTTACCCCGACCCTTGGCCGAAGGCGCTAAACCTCCAACTGGAGCAGCTGAATAAGTATGTTGGGGTCCTGAGTTAGTTTGCAAAAGGCATTGTTATATCAAGTGACAAAGATCCCCACAACCATAACAAGATCTCATAGTCGAAGAATGTTGTTCTGAACCAGATGAGCTACCATGGCCACCTCGGCCAGAAGACCATTCTCGGTTGCTAGTGTAGATGCATGGACGAGCCACAATACTAGAAAGAGCTACTATCTATATGCGAACCTCTACCTCTTGATGAGGCGCCAGAAAGCTGACTAGAAGATCACGCACTCTTGGAGTCTCAAAACTCTTCTATCACTATCAACTCCACCTCTTTGGTGGTACTCACGATGGATTGGAAGAAAGCCCCTTTTCTGCTCTAAACACATAACATCTGATGGAGAAATTCAGTCCCCTCGCAAATCTGCAGACTCTCTCTGCCTCATCCGGAACAATAGTCATCACATGCATGGATAACTCATAGAAACGGGCCTCATACTTAGTAACAGAAAAACTGCCCTATGTCAAGTCCACAAATCTCAATCGACTCTCCTCCTTCACGCTCAAAGGGAAGAAGCGGTCCTGAAAAGCACTAGAGAATGCATTCCACTCTGCCGGAGGAGATCAAACTGGCCTAGACCTCACACACGTCTTCCACCACTCATTGGCTAGTCCGTGGAGCTGGAGGCAACAAAACAAAAATTGTGTGCATCAACCATACCCACTACCTCCAGCATCTCATGGCATAAAGTCAGGAACTCATAGGCATCCTCTCTCTTACAACCCTAAAATTGGGGTGGTTTCATCTTTTGAAACCTCTCGTATTTATTTGGATCATCAGTTCTTAGAATAACCTCAAGAGCAATTTGTATACCGTCAGCCAGTGAGGGAACTATTGGTGGCTGACCCACCCGATCACGAATAACTGGACCCTAATGCCGACCTGGGTCTGTCCCCCACTCTTGTCTAAGAACCCTATGGTGTTCCTGCCGCCTCACCCTTAGAGAAGTTCTCTAACACCCCCAACATCCTCAATAAGGTATCCTGAAACAACTAGTTGGAAGGGAACTTGGAAATGAGCGGGAAGGACTATTTATACAGAGAATTAAAAAAATGACTCCACTTTTTTTCTTTCTTTTTTTCAGAGTGACATCTATCGAAATATCAAAAAGGGAAAATGTTCAAATATCTTATCGAACTTTGAGAAAAAAGCTCATTGATGTCATTCGTTAAAAGTTTGGTTCATCTATACATGACGTTTTAAGAAAATGATCATTCATGCAATTATTTTTGAATTTCAGTTTTTGTAAAATCATTTTTTACACGTGGCCAATTATAATTCATCCATGTTGTTATTCATAAAAAATAACTGAAGTTTCAAAAATCAATTCAACTTTAAGAGAAAAATCATTTTTAAAGGAGTCGCCACTTTATTTTTTAAAGAAATTAAAAAACTTGATTCTAAAGACTTTAACAGAATTAAGTCTAAAAAATTAGAGAAAAAGGTTTGAGGTTCTCATTTACACTTCAAGAAAGGTTTTAAGGCATTTGAAGTGCCCGATAACACGCGATTATCTTATGACTTGAAAATTTTTCATTTGACTAACTTTTTATGAAAAAATACTTAAAGTAAATAAAGATATTTAAAATTATTTGAAAATAAATTACCCTACACTTGAAATATATTTTGAAAAGAAAGATTTTTTTATCAAACAAATGACTAAGTAATATAAGTAACTAAGTAAAATCACTTAAAAATCAATTAACACAAAAGGTTCCTCGTTAAGAGATTTAATTAAATTTAGACCAAACAAATAAAGTTAGAGTTAATCAAAACAAAAAATAAACAATTGCAATCCAATAATTAAAAGAGAGGGAGAGAGAAAAGATAGATTTGGGCCTTTTTGGGCCTAAACTCTGTTGTTTTTGAGCCTTTGGTTCAATTCCCATTTTTGTATACATATGTTGTATATCCGTGTATACAGGCTTGTATATCAGCTCTGTTTTCTGTATATTTGTTTATGTTTGACATGTTACAACTTTCCTTTCATCGCAAATATGAGGATGACTAGAAACGACTTAACGATATGCAAGGGTGGAGTCCAAAATGGACTCGGGTGGAGTTTCAGATGCAAATAAAATGAAGGAGAGGGATTAGCATCTATTCTCCACTATATTCAGTGGATCAACTGATAAATCAATAAAAACTATCACAAGAAAGGATAGAATACTTTCATAATTGAACCTAACATAAATTTTTGTTCAACTTCCAAATAATATAAATAATTATGACCCTATGATGGAAGCAGTGAAAAATACTATGTATTCGTTCAATTTAACATTTTCAAAGAGGGAAACAAAAGAATTAGACAATGAGAAAAGCATTTATGGAAAAAGACAAACCATGAGCTTGAGTCAAAATATGCTATATCAACTTATAAATATTAGGCTACCAGTGATTAACTTTCTTATTAAACATTACATAAGTAAAGAAATTAATAGCAGATAAGATCATGAATAATTGTATGCCAAGTGATTAACTTTATTATTGAATGCAAGATTAATAGAAAAGCATGCTGCAATAGTGAGAGAACCAAAAATAAACAAAGGAGGTCTTCAAGTTATGCGACTTATCTACGCAGAAAACTCAACATTTTTGAAATGAAATTAGGACGAGAGTCTAAATAGATGAGGCAAGGATTCGACTAGAAATTGAGACCGTGGTTACATGGCAACATATATTATACTAGCCGTTTAGATACACCAAATCTATGATTACGCCAGCAAAACAAAGAACTAATTCCACAACAAATATTAACCCAATATCCAATCCTTTAAGTAACTAAATTCAATTCTAAATTTCAGAAAGAACGACGGGTCGAGACATCGAACTCTTCCAACTAGGCCGAATATTTAAAAAATATTTGAGGCAAAACCAAAAGAGATTAAATGTATGAACTAGATGTCATATGCAAGAACAAAAAATATGAACTTGGAAAATGATGAAGCTATATTTAAACATTTGAGCAAAAAACATAAGAGCCAGAAAAGAATCAAAATAGAAAAATATTAACTAAAGAACACTTAATTTTATACTATTAAACACCTAAAGAAGCAAATGTGAGAAGAAGAGAAACTCAAAGGGAAAGGATTTACCTTCTTCAGAGCATCGAATTGGGACGAGACGAGCTTGACAGTGAAGGACTTCCACCGCACAAGAGTTCTGATGAACTCTGGAGAACAACAAATGGAAGAAGAGAGGAAACCACAGACTTAAACCTCTTAGACTCAACCTGTAAAATCATTGTTTTAGCTTAGATTTCTATTCTTCCCGTCTCTCTTTTCGTGTGTGTATTTCGTATGTATTCTCTAAATATTTACCATTTCTTTTTAAAAGGGTCTGAAGCTCCTTATACATGAAAGGGGGAGGGATTAAATAGGGAAGAATAAAGATCAAAAGGGGGGGGGGGGAACA
This sequence comes from Solanum etuberosum, assembly GCA_029582245.1. Lineage (NCBI taxonomy): Eukaryota > Viridiplantae > Streptophyta > Magnoliopsida > Solanales > Solanaceae > Solanum > Solanum etuberosum. The sequence continues at coordinate 20,154 of JAJONR010032374.1, forward strand.
CTGAGGTTTCATATGGGATTCGAAATTTGAAATTTGAATTCTTGGAGGATAAGGTTGGGCAGCTCAATTTTGTACCAAATTGTACAGCTCCTCAACAAAAAATTGAAGGGAGCCACTTGATCTTGATAGAAGGACAATCTCGCAAGGAGATGCCTCCGCCTAGATGATTCACAAAGGTTCTTGTAAGGAAAGGACAAGGAGAGAGGAGAGAGTCACGCAACTGCTCGATTTTGGGCTTACGTTTGGATCGTTCTTGCTGGATTCGCTGGATCGGGAGGAAGAAGACGTTGTATGGGGTCGCTTGGGTTTCTATATGGATGTTTGCTGAGAAAATTGAATAAAAGGTGCCAAATAAGTCTAGGTTTTGTTTTTTGTGACACTTTGACCAAGAAAGGGTCAAAACCACTTAAAATGTAATAAAGTTAATTTGGGACCAAATTAATATTTTTAAAACTTTCTAATCTTTTATAAAATACAAAAAAACACTGCCATTTTTCAACTACTCTAATTCTAACCAAACCATTTAAAAAAAGAAGTAAAAGAAAATAGGATTCAAAATTTCTTCTTCTTCTTCTCTCCAACATTCTTCTCTTCTTCTTCCTTGGAAAATCTGACCATCAACAAATATTCTCATTCTCTTCCTCCTCATCTCCAACCGTCACTCTCTCTTTCTAAACTGAACGTCATATTCGACTATCACTCTTCTTAAAACAGGTAAGTCATTTTTTTGAAAGATTTTAGAATTTTTGAACAACACACTCTTGATACTAAGTTCTTTTCTTGTGTTATTGAACAAGAAATCGTTCTATAGATGTGAAAGTTGATGTAACACCCCAGAAATATGACTTAGACTAAACAGCAGAAAAGGGTGAACCACAGAGGGGTTCACGGGCCATGAACAGGACCACGACCTATCACCCTCATCACGCTTCACACCCAGCCAAGCATGGAGGACCACGAGCCCCTCCACAGGCCGTGGGTCCCCACATGAGCCATGGGTTAGTCCGTTGACCTGACCCAGTAGACCCTAGCCCTAAGTGAAGAACCACGGTGGCCTTCACGGCCTGTGGTCCTTCACACGGTCCGTGAAGTGAACTATAGATGAGGCGTACAAAAACAGTAGCACTGGCCAAGAACCACAACCCATTCGACGGGCCGTGGTCCCATTGACGGTCCGTCAATGGCCTCGTGGATGGATCCTCGTCAGCTTTAAGTGAAGGTCATTTTTGTCTTTCCCCTATTCTTTAGGCACTTAAACTACGTCATTTTACTCAGTCTAAGCCTAATAATTCAGTCAGACATATCCAGAACCCTCATTCTCATAAAATCACCCAACTTAGAGCGAAAAGAAGAGAAAGAGGTGACCAACTCTTCCAAGAACAAGCGGAAGAATTCTTTAAGGTTCAGCCCCGAAATCCAAAAGATTTCTCCGTAGCTTTCATCACCAGGCATGTGTGATTTCACTAGTGGGTTCCTTTCACCCATTAGGTCCCTAGAATTTGGTCAGTTCCTCAAAGTTCTCATAAATTGTTTAGACCTAGGGTTTCCAAAACCTCGGGAATCCATTGAAAGTTTGTTGATATAGTTCCATTGCACTGGTAACCTATTTTGTTGAAGAATTAATCTAATCCCATGTATAGAACTTAGAACCCTTGTGTGTATTAATCATCAGTATTTCATGAAATATAATTGCTAGAAAAATCATTCAGAAAATCATGCTTTAGAATTTGAATGCCATATCTTTCAGTATATTTATGTTCATTCCCAGATAGCATGTCAGTATTATGAGCTACTCAGTATTTCAGTTGTATTTTATCTTTTATTTCAATTCGTACCCTCAAAGTCCCAGAACTACGTGCCAATATAAGTTCAGAAGTCCCCTCTGTTGGGCATCAGTTTTAGTGATCACGCCATATTTATGCCTTTATACCCCTGGCAAGGTATATTGGGTCCTCTCGATGGGGCGTATACATCAGACAGTCATGTATTTATACCACTGGCAAGGTATATTGGGTCCTCTCGATGGGGCGTATACATCGGACTCCACGTTTAGCTCACGTGGTTTATGTCAGTTAATAGTATCTCCCACATTCAGACTCTTAGTGCATTGACCAGGTTTTCAGCAGTTACTTCAGTATACAGTTCAATATGTTATCTTCATGATTAGTACTTGGTCATTGCATTCAGTATATCTTTCAGCTATACTTCAGTACATATTTAAATCCTTGTTCAGATTGTATCATTGTTCAGTTATGTATTGTTCAGCCTATGTACTTTATTCAACTTAGTATCTATATCTTGTATGCTCGGTACATTCCAAGTACTGACGCATACTTTGCGCTCCATCATTTCATGATTTAGGTTCAGGCACTCAGCTTCCAGATCATGGTTAGATCGATTCTCAATTCTATTTCAGCAGATTCAGTGGCGAGTCCTCATACTTCGAGGACAATAGACATGCTTTCAATTTTAGTCTTTATTTCAAGTTTTCAGTTTTTTTGAAGTTAGCTAGGGGGCATGTTCTAGCAACTCAACTCAATTAGAGGCTTTTCAGACATAGTAGTAGATTCAGCTTGAGTTGTTAAGTGGTTGTTTTAGTTATCACTAAACTCTTAGTATATTTTATAAATTTAGACTAGTTGGGTTTTTCCCCATTTGAGATATCAACTGTTTTTAGCTTCCGTATAGTACATGTTTTACCAAGTTATTTTCAGTATGCTTGATATATGCCAGACTCAGGGTTAGCTTGGGGTCACTCATGATCCTAGGTCCTGGGTTACGTCTAGGGGGTAGCCTCAGGGCGTGAAAAACTTGGTATCAAAGCATCAGGTTCAAGAGTCCTAGGGTGTCTAAAAGTCGCACTAAGTAGAGTCTCTTTCATGAGTGTGAAGCGCGCCATACCTATGAGGGGGAGGCTACTAGGTGTTCTAAGAAAAACATCCCTTCTTTCTTTCCAGCTCGTGCTATAGAGTATAAACTCTATTTGATCTCCTTTTAACTCTTATTCTTCGCATTTCGAAAAAATGCCTACCAGAGGAGCTAACGCAAGGAATCAGCCAACAACTACATCACACCCATTGAATGAGCAAGTCACGCATACCGAGTTCAGGGCTGCTTTCCAAGTGCCTGCTCAGGCCATGACCTCCCAGGTCAATCAGCAGGCTGTGGCCCTAGCTCCGCCGCAGACTAACACCGTTGTAGCAAGAATCTAGGGCTTCACTCGGATGAACCCTTCATAATTTCATGGGTCTAAGTCACAGAGGATCCATAAGAGTTTCTCGATGAGATCCAGTGGGTAACACAAATGATTGGGTGTCACTCCAGTTGAGAGTGCAGATTTAAATGCCTATCAGTTGAAGGGAGTGGCCGAAACTTAGTACCAGCAATGGAAGGGCAGTAACTCAGTGCCCGTAGGTCGATCTATCTCTTACCTTAAGGCCAGGAAAATGATTACCAAAGGGTATATGTATCATCTTGTTCAGGTTAAGGATTCAAACTCAAAAACCCCGACTCTTGAGTCAGTCCCAGTCATAAATGAGTTTCCATAAGTGTTCCCAGAAGATCTAGCCGGAGTTCCTCCTAAAAAGGAAATTAACTACGGAATAGATCTCATTCCAGATACCCAGCCTATTTTATTTCCTCCTTACACAATGGATCCAGCTAAGCTTAAGGAATTAAAAGAACAGTTGAAAGACCTTCTAGATAATGGCTTCATCAGACCCAGTATCTCTCCTTTGGGTGCTTTAGGGTTGTTCGTGAAAAAGAAAGACGGTTCTCTCAAAATGTGCATTGACTATCATCTGAACAAAGTCACAATCAAAAATAAGTATCCCATCCCCAAAATTGATAACTTGTTCGACCAACTTCAAGGTGCTAGTTGCTTTTCTAAGATAGACATCAGATCCGACTATCATCAGGTTAGTGTCAGAAATAGTGACATCCCGAAGACAGCCTTCAGGACTCAATATGGTCACTATGAATTTGTAGTTATGTCTTTTGGACTAAAAAATGCTCCTGCAGCTTTCATTGATTTATTGAACATGGTGTTCAAACAATATTTGGAATATTTCATCATCGTCTTTATTGATGATATCCTCATTTATTCTCGGAGTGAGGAAGAGCATGCGACTCATCTAAGAGTTGTTCTGCAAACTCTTAAAGATCGATAGCTATTCGATAAGTTCAGGAAATGTGAATTCTGGTTACAGTACGTCACTCCCTTTGGTCATGTGGTATGCAGCGAAGGGATCCGAGTGGATTATCAGAAAATTGAGCCAGTATAGCACTGGCCCAAACCCACCTCTCCAACAGATATCATAAGTTTCTTGGGTTTGGCTGGTTATTACAGGAGGTTTGTTAGAGGATTTTCATCCATAGCTTCCCCATTGACCAAGTTAACTCAGAAGAAGGTCAAATTTCAGTGGTAAGATGAGTGTGAGAAAAGCTTCTCAGAACTGAAGACTAGGTTGACTACAGCTCTTGTCTTCACTCTACCAGATGGTTTAAATGGTTATGTGAATTACTGTGATGCCTCCAGGGTCGGCCTAGGTTGTATGTTGACGCAGTGAGGTAAGGTCATAGCTTATGCTTCTAGACAGCTTAAGGTCCACTAGAAGAATTACCCGACTCATGACCTCCAACTTGTAGCCATAGTATTTGCCCTAAAGATTTTGAGACACTACTTGTATAGTGTTCATGTTGATGTGTTCATAGATCATAAGAGCCTCCAGTATGTTTTCACCCAGAAAGAGTTGAATCTTCTTTAGAGGAGATGACTTGAATTCCTCAAGGACTATGACATGAATGTGCTTTACCATCCGGGTAAGGCCAATGCAATGGTTGATGTTCTCAGCAGACTGTCTATGGGTAGTGTAGCACATGTTGAGGAAGAAAAGAAAGAGTTAACAAAAGATGTTCACCAGATTGCTCGCTTAGGAGTTTGCCTTACGGATAACTCAAATGATGGTGTGATAGTTCAGAATTGATCAAAATCTTCATTGGTAGCGGAGGTTAAGGAAAAACAGGACAATGATTCTATATTACTTTAGTTGAAAGGTGCAGTTGATCAGCAGAAAGTTGAGGTTTTCTCCCAAGTGGGAGATGGTGTGCTTTGTTACTAGGGTCGCTTATGTGTTCCTAATGTGGGTGAGTTGAGGCAGCAGATCCTTACAGAAGCTCAGAACTCCAGGTATTTCATTCATCCAGGTGCCACTAAGATGTACTGTGATCTATGGGAAGTCTTTTGGTGGAACGGCATGAAGAAGGACATAGAAGACTTTGGTGCTAAGTGTCCTAACTGTCAACAGGTTAAGGTAGAACATCAGAAACCAGGAGGTATGACCCAAGAGATTAACATTCGGAAGTGGGAAGTGATAAACATGGACTTCATTACGATTTTACCTCTTACTCGCACACAACATGACTCCATTTGGGTGATAGTGGATAGAGTCACTAAGTCTGCTCACTTTTTGGCTGTCAAGACTACAGATTCAGCGGAGGACTACGCCAAACTCTACATCAATGAGATAGTCAGGTGGCATGGAGTTCCCTTGTCTATCATCTCAAATAGAGGTCCTGAGTTTACCTCTCATTTCTGGAAATCATTTCTGAAAGGTCTTGGTACTTATGTAAATCTCAGTATAGCATTTCACACACAAATGGATGGTCAGGCTGAGTATACCATTCATACCTTAGAGTACATCTTGAGAGCTTGCGTGATCGATTTCAAGGCTAGTTGGGATGATCACCTACCTCTCATAGAGTTCGCCTATAATAATAGCTTTCATTCCAGTATTCAAATGGCCCCTTATGATGCACTATATGGGCGTAGGTGCAGATCTCCGATTGGTTGGTTTGAAGTAGGTGAAGCAGCCTTGATTGGGCCAGATTTAGTTCATAAGGCTATGGAGAAAGGTTATCTCATCAGAGATAGACTAAAGACAACTCAGAGTCGTAAGAAGTCCGATGCAGATGTGAGGAGAAGGGACTAAGAGTTCTAAATCGATGATTGTGTTTTCCTGAAGGTATCACCTATGAAGGGGTGATGAGATTTTGCAAGAAAGGGAAGCTCAGTCCTAGATATGTAGGTCCTTACAGAATCTTGAAAAGGGTTGGTAATGTGGCTTAAGAGTTAGAGTTGCCAGCAAAACTAGCAGTGGATCATCAAGTCTTTCACATTTCCTTGTTGAAGAAGTGTGTGGGTGATCCGGCATCGATAGTACCATTAGAGAGTATGGCTATGAAGGATAGTCTCACTTATGAAGAGGTGCCAATAGAAATTCTTGACCTTTAGGTTCGTAGGTTGAGAAATAAGGAAGTCGCTTCAGTAAATGTTTTGTGGAAGAGTCAATCCGTAGAGGGAGCTACTTGGGAAGTAGAAGTAGCCATGATGGATAAGTATCCTCACCTCTTTCCTTTCGATTCCATTTCATCTTGAGGTAATAGTTCCTCTCTAGTCTCTTAGTTTACTCTTGTGAAATTCAGTCTCAGTATGTTGTTCCTTAAGTTATCATTGCATTTTAGCCTTTTTGCATGTTCATGAAACTCAGTTCAGTTTCTAGTACTTAGTGGTAGGGATTGCAGCTCTTTCCCTCCATACTCAGCTGGTTTAGACTTCATTCGAGGATGAATGTTTCACGGGGGAGATATTGTAACACCTCAGAAATCTAACTTAGACTAAACAGCAGAAAAAGGTGAACCACAGAGGGGTTCACGGGCCGTGAACAGGACCACGACCCGTCACCCTTATCGTGGTTCACACCCAGCCAAGCTTGGAGGACAACGAGCCCCTCCACGGGCCGTAGGTCCCCACATGAGTTGTGGGTTAGTCCGTCGACCTAACCCAGTAGACCCTATCCCTAAGTGAAGAACCACAGTGGCCTTCACGGTCTGTGAAGTGGACCGTAGATGGGGCGTACCAAACCATTAGCACTGGCAAAGAATCACGACCCATTCGACGGGTCGTGGTCCCATTAACGGTCTATCAGTGGCCTCATGGATGGCCCCTCGTCAGTTTTAAGTCTTGGTCGTTTTGGCCTTTTCTCGTATGCTTTAGGAACTTAAACTACGTTGCTTAACTCAGTCTAAGCCTAATAATCTAGTCAGACATACCTAGAACCCTCATCTCCAAAAATCCCCCAACTTAGAGCGAAAAGAATAGAAAGAGGCGACCAACTCTTCCAAGAACAAGCAGAAGCATTCTTTAAGGTTCAGCCTCGAAATCCAAAGGATTTCTCTGTAGATTTCGTCACCGGGTATGTGGAATTTCATTAGTGGGTTCCTTTCACCCATTAGGTCCCTAAAATTCAGTCAGTTCTCATAAATTGTTTAGACCTAGGGTTTCTAAAACCTTGGGAATCCATTGAAAGTTAGTTGATATAGTTCCATTGCACTGATAACCTGTTTTCTTGAAGAATTAATCTAATCCCATGTATAGAACTCAGAACCCTAGTTTGTATTCATCATCAGTATTTCATGAAATATTCTTGCTAGAAAAATCAGACAGAAAATCATGCTTTAAAATTTGAATGCCATATTTTTCAGTATATTAATGTGCATGCCCAGATAGCATGTCAGTATTTTGAGCTACTCAGTATTTCAGTTGCATTTTAGCTTTTCATTTAGTTGGGAGTAGATTTAGGACCGAGTTGGACTGGGGTTCAGCGTACAATCAAAGTCCAAGAACTACGTGCCAACGTAGGTTAAGAAGTACCTTCTATTGGGCATCAATTTTAGTGATCAGGCCACATTCATGCCTTTATACCCCTAGCAAGGTATATTGGGTCCTCTCGATGGGGAGTATACATCGGACAGTCATGCCTTTTGTCACGACCCAGACCTTCGTGATTGGCACCCACACTAACCCTCCGACGGGAGAACCATTATTACAATTCGACTAAGCAACTTAACCAAAAACTAAACAGTTAAAGAAATGGAAGCAGGTTTAAATGACTAAGAAATACGGAGTTCCGATAAACTTCGGAAGTTCAACAAAAACAACTAACAAACTATTGCGAAAGTTAACCCCCTATAATTGAAAGTTATTGTACACAAAACTACTAACCAACAAGACTAAGAGAATGGGTCCAAACCCAAAACTAAACATACGAGTAATTCTAATTAGAAAGTCTAAGTCGGAACATGACACCCGATCCAATAAATGAGTCGGACCGTGACACTCGATCTAATATATGTGTTAGAACGTGACACCCGATCCAATATATGTGTCGGAACGTGATACCCTATCCAATATATGTGTCGGAACGTGACACCCGATCCCGTCAGCACAACCACAATCACAATCACGCCCATAATGAACATTACTCATAGTCATACAGTCAAGTATTAGGTTCATGGCATGTAAATGTGCATACATAATCATTTCATTAGTTTCGGTTCGCATTTTCCTATTCACATACACATATGCATACAATGAAGCAATTAACCGGCATATATCACACAAACAGGAAATCGAACCATCACCTACCTTGAAATCAAGCTTGAATCCTCCTAAGACACTTGAGCCTTCCCTTTCCGGATTCTTTCCGCTAGTTCTTGGTCTAAAACAAGTAATTTAACGCAAGGATCAATAAACAAGACCTAATTTACCCGGATAATAATCAATCTATCAATCCTAGGCCAAACCCAAGATCCTAATGTTCAATTAGGGCTTTCCCCACCATTTACTTCAGGCCAAAACCCTTCCCCAACGATCACTACCCAAGATTCTAAGTTCTAAGAATCAAATTACGGATTAGGGGAGTAATAATCTTAACTTTAGCGCTAGAAATTATGGGAATTTGTCAAGAACTATTCTGGGTTGTCTCTTAGCTCTCAAGAATGAGGTTTTGCAGAAAATAACGATTTTGGGGTTTTTCCCCGACTTAATTTGCGACTAGACCACCACGGCGGACCCCAACCGGCACAGCGGCCCCGTTCTGGTGCCTTGCACGGAGACAAAAGGTCGGAATTTGAGTTCCAAACTTCCATTTTGCAACACACCTTCAACCCTTGACGTTCAAAAACTACCCCTTCACGCTAAGATAAGTTTTTGGAGTTCTACTCGCCCGAATTCGATTCCGCAAAGCCGTACGGGCTCCTTAGCATCTTGGTTATCCACTCATGTGATCAGATTCTCAATTAAATCTCCCATTCATTACCAGATTTTCCTAGACCTCACCTGATTCATATTTCATCCAAATATGGACTAGGCTAGAAATTCCCAAGTCACTAATCAAAAGTTTTCTGGCCCAAATTCTTTCCTCATTGACTTTTCCATAACTACGGAAACAGGTTGTTACAATCCTCGAGTGATAAACTAGGAGAACTGGCTAAGGCAAGATTAGAGTAGTATCTGAATCATCAAATAACTGGGGATACTTGTCTCACATGTCCTTCTCAGTTTCCCAAGTAGCTTCCTCAACCGGATGATGCTTCCATTGAACTTTCACAGACTTCATCTCCTTGGTCCTCAACTTTCGGACATCGCGATCCAGAATTGGAACCGGTTCCTCCTCATACTGAAGGTCTTTGTTTAACAAAACTGAGTCCCACTTTTTGATGTAATCTCTGTCACCATGATACTTCTTCAACATGTACACATGGAACACTGGATGGACTCCAGATAGGCTAGGCGTAAAGCCAACCTAGAAGCCAGTGGCCCTACGCAGTCAAGAATCTCAAATGGCCCGATGTATCGAGGACTAAGGTTGCCCTTCTTGCCGAATATCATCACCCCCTTTATGGGTGACACTTTTAGAAGAACTTGCTCACCAGCCTGAACCGTCATGTCCCTTACCTTACGGTCTGCATACTTTTTCTGTCAACTCTGGACTGCTAAAAGCTTAGCTTGGATGCTTCTCACCTTATCCTGAGAATCTTTCACCAAATCAACCTCCAAAGGTTTCACATCTCCAACCTCAAACCATACAATTGAATACCTACACATCTTCCCATACAATGCCTCAAATGAAGTCATCTCAATATTCAAGTGATAAATATTATTGTATGTAAACTTAAATAACAACAAAACTATTCCCAATAACCACCAAAGTTGATCGTACCCACGTCTGCAACATGTTATCAAGGACCTTGATACAATCATCAGGACAAATCATTTCTCACATAACCATCATAAAATCCTAAATCAATACTCGCTACAATTAGAGGTGAACCTGAACCAACCAACACACACTCATAATACCCAAACAATCATAGTTCTTATCAACATCTCCAGCCCACAGCATAAATTTCCATGAGCTTAAGTTATAACAATTTGATCTTTAGACATCAGATACTCATCGAGGGATATATCCAAGCATACAAACCCTCTAACAACACTATCGAAATGCTAGATTAGTAATTGTGATTGTAGATTACCCTTAAGAACAGTAGAATTGGACCCAATGATCCCCACATTCAACCACACATAATCGATACAAGACCTCGATGACTAGATGAATATTAAGATTTTCGGACAACCATAAATACGTATTGTAGCTCTTCTATAAATTCTCATAAGCAAGATGGTACATGTAGAACCACTGGAATACTTTAACAACTCCAAGATAACACCAAATATGTCGTCTGAAATAACCAAGTCTTCCCAATCATCCCACTCAACCAAGAGAACATTGCAGGATCGATACACCAGATCCACCACTAGGGATCCACCCACAAAAGTGAAAAAACACGTGAGCATAGCTAGTGAGTCATACTCACAACCATCATAAACACTCCGGCCATTTACCTTACTCTAAACCAATACTTTTAAATGAAAACCTTTCTTAGGTACTTTAAAAATCAACAGTAATAAACTTTACGACTCAACCCAGGTGTAAGTCCTTTCAAATGCTCAATACCTGATACAATTGATCATTTCTCACCTTGCAAATTCATACCTTGACAAAATATATCACCACGAATGTAAACTTACAATGAAAAATCTGAATTGTAAATTCAACCGTATAACGCAATCCCCTTATCTATCAACATTAGCTTATACCTTGAAGATTTTTATGAATTCATGGATCTTCGCATATCATTGATCGCCTCTCTATCAATCTTCCAATATCTTTTGCAAAAAAATCAATCGTACTCATTACTAAACTTAAAAACAAAAACAAAGCACTTATCATCACACTCGAGCTAATGTCTGTACACTCATTTCTCAAGTCTTTTTCAATAGTTTTTAATCCATTTGATGGACCCGTGACACTATTACCATAGCCATAGCAAAACGAATGAAATCACGTGTCTCTGAACCCAATTATCTACCCCTTTGAAGATACCTTTTTAGGCTTTGCAATCAAATAAAATAGTCTTGCTCTCGCCTCTCTCTAAAGGTTGTACTACATCCCACTATTTTTTTTCTTCACTATGACTCTAGCTCTGTTAAATTATATTCGAGTGGTGTCCCTCCATCTCTTAAAACTTTCCATACAACCACGTTACTCACCAAATATTAGAAAACCACAACCTTAGATACTCGCAAGTCGTAATTACTATACAAAATTCACTTAACCAACAATCTTATTATATAGTTGCATCCCATCACAATCCATCACGAACTCTTATTACCATTATGCTCAGTTAGCCCTGGCTATCACTACGAAGTCAACCTTTTTACCGACATGACATCTCAAACTCAGGTATACTCATTAAATTCAAAGGAGTAACCCAATTTTTATACGCACTTTCTTACTACAATATTCAATTGCCTTCACCCAAGTATACTCAATGGGACTTTCTTTATCCATAATCTTGTCATTCCGGTATCAATCCACTCCTTTATGTCTTAAGATAAAATTACCAGTCCTCATACTACCATCCTCCTTCTTAACAAACGAGACAGGAGCACCCCACGGGGAAGCACTAGGACGGATGAAACCTTTATCAAGAAGCTCCTAGATTTGAGCTTTAAGCTCTCTTAATTTTGTCGGAGCCATGCGATTAGGAGGAATAGAGATGGGGCGAGTGTTAGGTTCCTAGTCAATGCAAAAATCTAATCTCTATCCGGAGGCATACCAGGCAAATCGGTAGGAAACAGTTCCTTGAATTCAGACAATATAGGAATAGACTCAATAGAGGGGGCTCAACATCAACATCCCGAATATGAGCCAAATACGCCAAACACCCCTACCCCACAAGTTTCCTAACCCGCACGAAAGATATGACCTTAGCTGGCTTAGGCTTGTACACCCCTTCCCACTCTAACCTTTCCCTACTCGGGATCTCTAGAGTTACCGACTTAACATTACAATTAAGCACATCATAATAGGGGGACAACCAATTCATGCCAAAGATTATATCAAAGTCAGTCATATCCAAAATAACCAAATCATTCCAAGTCTGAAAACCCATAAAAAGGACAAGACAAGTACAATATACATGGGTGACTATGACTGACTCTCCAACTGGGGTAGAAACATGGATAGGGGCATCAAGCACATCACAAACCGCATCAAATCCCAAGGCAAACTGAACTGACACATATGAATAAGTAGAACCCGGATCAAAAAAAAAGTATTCATCCAGTCACAGACAAGAATAGTACCTGTTATCACTGCACCAGACACCTCAGCATCGGTCTTGCCCGGAAAGGCATAAAACTGAGCCCTGTCATCTTGACGGGAAACCTCCTTGCCTGGCTGCACTGATCCTCTACCTGCATTACCATTTCCTCAGCCTCCACGGCCTCGTTGATTCCCTCCTCGCCCATATTATTGACGTCCTCTGCCATTATTACCACTGCTCGCGGGTATCACTACTCTGGTATGTTACGGCACGGGGTCAGACATGCGCGGATGGGGACAATCTCTCCTCATATGTCCAGGTTCTCCACAATTGTAACACACTTAATAACTTAACCAAGTAAGCATCACTACTATTGAAGTAGTCGTATCATGACCCTCTTTGATATACACTCAATCTAGGAAATCGTAGTAGAGATTCTAACCTCAATTGTCGCAACATAATTTCATCATTTACTAATCAACCCATATATGTTATGACAACAATACTAAATGTATTTTCCCAAGTAATGGTGTTCATTATTTAGTCGACAGTCAACATGAGACCCCCACCACATTTTGGCATCTCCCTTGAACTGGTATATCATAAACTCAACACCAATCACTCTACCTTATCCATTTTATTAAGTAGCTCATGACAATCAACAAGAAAATCATAAGAATCTTCAGATTCAGTACCCATGAAGAATGAAGGTTTCAACCTTAAGAACATAACAAAAACCTCACGTTTGTCACTAGTCCTTACATGCCCACTTTGAATCGGGGAAACATGTTTATTTGGAAGGACGCATCCTCTCTTGCTAGTGTTGGTGTTACCACTTCTGTTGCTCTAGTTCTGACCATAGAGGGAAGGAGGAAAGATATCAATTTGTATCACCTAGATACTAATTGGATTCAAGTAATAGCACGAAATAAAGAAAGAAATAAGATTCCTAAAGTCCTATAGCCTCTTGAAGAAAAGTACAGAAGTCTCCGTACTGTTCCACAAGACTCTACTAGACTCGTTTTGATACAATGAGATCAACTAACCTAGGGCTCTGATACAAACTTTATCACGACCCAGACCGTCGTGACCGGCACCCACACTAACCCTTCTGTGGGAGAACCATTACTACAACCCAACTAAGCAACTTAACCAGAAACTAAGAATTTAAAGATACGAAGCAGGTTTAAATGACTAAGAAATATGAAGTTCCCATAAACTCCGAAAGTTCAACAAAAACAACTAACAAACTATTGCGGGAGTTAAACCCCTAGAATTGAAAGTCATTATACCAAAACTACTTACCAACAAGGCTAAGAGAATGGGTCCAAACCCAAAACTAAACATATGAGTAATTCCAATTAGAAAGTCTGAGTCTGAAAAGAATGGACTAAACAATAGAGGACCCATGGCAGCCTGAAAGAACTGGCTCACCCTTGAATTCGGTCTCGATCACTGATCTCCTAGCTGAGGTCTATCAGTAGCCACCTGAAGATGCCCTGTACTCAACAAAGAACGAGCAAGTGCAGTATCAAAACACAAACCACAGTGTACTGGTAGGATCACGCGGCTAGTCCAGTAAGCGAAACATAGGCAAGAAATCACAAAACAGTAAGCACACATATACAGAATAGATAGATCAGTTATCATTTCAAGAGCAACATACAGTTCCCAATATCAATGACAATAGACATGAATGTAATAATCACAGTGGTCCTCTCATGGAACCTACGCCCAAACTGTTAGTGTGTCGGAACGTGACACCTGATCCAATATATGTGTCGGAACGTGACACCCGATCTAATATATGTATCAGAACGTGACATCTGATCCAATATATGTGTCGGAACGTGACACCCGATCCAATATATGTGTCAGAACGTGACACCCGATCCAATATATGTGTCAAAACGTGACACCCGATCCAGTCAGCACAACAACAATCAGAATTACACCCATAATGAACATTACTCATAGTCATACAGTTAAGTATTAGGTTCATGGCATGTAAAGGTGCATACATAATCATTTCATTAGTTTCGATTCACATTTTTCTATTCACATACACGCATGGATACAATAAATTAATTAACCCCCATATATCACACAAACCAGAAATCGAACCATCAGCTACCTCGAAACCAAGCTTGAATCCTCTTAAGACACTTGAGCCTTCCCTTTCAGGATTCTTTCCGCTTGTTCTTGGTCTAAATCAAGTAATTTAACGCAAGGATCAATAAACAAGGCCTAATTTACCCGGATAATAATCAAACTATCAATCCTAGGCCAAATCCAAGATCCTAATTTTCAATAAGGGTTTTTCCCACAATTAACTTCAGGCCAAAACCCTTCCCCAACGATCACTACCCAAGATTCTAAGTTCTAAAAATCAAATTACGTATTAGGGGAGTAATAATCTTACCTTTAGCGCTAGAAATCATGGGAATCTATCAAGAACTATTCTGGGTCGTCTCTTAGCTCTCAAGAATGAGGTTTTTGAAGAAAATAATGATTTTGGATTTTTCCCCGACTTAATTCGCGACTGTCCTGCCACGGCGGACCCTAACCCACCACAGTGGCCCCACCCTGGCGTCTTGCACGGAGACAGAAGGTCGGAATTTGAGTTCCAAACTTCCATTTTGCAACACACCTTCAACCCTTGACCTTATAAAACAACCCCTTCACACTAAGATCAGTTTCAGGAGTTCTACTCACCCGAATTCGATTACGCAAAGCCGTACGGGCTTCTTAAAGTCTTGGCTATCCACTCATGTGATTAGATTCTCAATTAAATCCCCCATTCATTACCAAATTTTCCTAGACCTCACCTGACTCAGATTTCATCCAAATCTGGACTAGGCTAGAAATTCCCAAGTCACTACTCAAAAGATTTCTGGTCCAAATTCTTTTCCCATTGGCTTTTCCATAACGATGAAAGTAGGTCATTACACCTTTATACCCCTGGCAAGATATATTGATCCTCTCGATCAGGCGTATACATGACTTCATGTTTAGCTCACGTGGTTTATGTCGGTTAATAGTAGCTCCCACAGTCAGACTTTTAGTAGATTGACCAGGTTTTCAGCAGTTACATCAATATATAGTTCAGCATGTTATCTTCTTGATTAGTACTTGGTCATTACATTTAGTTTATCTTTTAGTTATACTTCAGTACATATTTATATCCATGTTCAGATTGTATCATTGCTCAGTTATGTATTGTTCAGCATATGTACTTTATTCATCTTAGTATCTATATCCTACATGCTCAGTACATTCTAAGTACTGACGCATACTTTGTGCTACATCATTTCATGCTGTAGGTTCAGGCACTCAGCTTCCAGATCACGCATAGATCGATTCGACTTCAGCAGATTTAGTGGTGAGTCCTCATACATCAAGGACAATAGACATGCTTTCTATTTTAGTCTTTATTTCCAGATTTCAGATTTTTTTAGAGTTAGCTGGGGCATGTCCCAACAACTCAACTCAGTTAGAGGCTTTTCAAACATAGTAGTAGATTCAGCTTGAGTTGTTAAGTGGTTGTTTCATTTATCACTGAACTCTTAGTATATTTTATAAATTCAAACTAGTTGGGTTTTTTCCCATTTCAGATATCCACTATTTTTAGCTTCCGCATAGTACATGTTTTACTCAGTTATTTTCAGTATGCTTGATATATGTAAGACTCAGGGTTAGATTGGGGTCACTCATGATCTTAGGTCCTGTGTTACATCTAGGAAGTAGCCTGGGGGATTGACAGTTGAATAATGGTGTAATGGTACCGATTATTTATTGTTTTTGAAAGAAATCGACAAACCCGAAAAACCGTAATTTTAAAGAATTGTATATGTATTGTTGTCGTTCAGTGAAAAGTCATTTTTGTTGCTTTTGTTCTTTTTTTTGGCCATTTTGTTGATATGATTATAGAAATATATTTTGTCGAGATGTCAAACATATATTTTATTTGTTGAAAGAAGTGGTGTATGTTGCAACATATTAGTGCTATGTTGGTACATATTTGTAACACCCCGCTATTTGAAGAAACTAGAATTACAAAGAACTTATATTAGAAAGAATGAAAATCTGAAATTTGGCAAGTTATGTTAAGTATGAGTTTTGGATCAACTTCAAATGACCATAACTCTTGGTACAGAATGAGTTAGGTGGGCTATAAGGTATCAAATGAAAGATATTGGAATTATCTTTCCAACGCCCCCGAGTTTGCTAATTTTTGAGCTCGTATGATGGAGATATGCTCGTTTGAAGTCGGGCTATCTATTTAAGGAAAGTTACCCGGATTTAAGAAGGGTATTTTGGTCTTTTTCTTACCCTATCAGATTTAATTAGTTTTTACTAATTAATTTGGGGTCTAAACTGAATTGGTTCAGTTTACGTAATTACAATTCACGCTAGGGTTTTTAGAAAAGAGTTCAAGAGGAGAAAGGTCAAGATTCATTGATTTCTTGAGGATTTGGTTGTGGATTTCACCAATGGTTGATCCCTAAAGAGGTATGTGAGTTCATATAGTATTGGGTTTGTTCACCCACGCGCCAATCATATTAATTTCAGCGTAATTTCATCCTAAAAAGTTGAAGGTTTGATGTTCTTGAATTAGGATCGGATTGATGAGTTTCTTGAGATAATCGTGTCGATTATAAGAGTTGTTTTTGAGTAGATTCTTGGGTACATGTATTGGGTAACCGAATCTCAAAAGAAATTGAGAAAAAGAATTGAATTTAGTAGAATTAAGGTCAGAAAATGAGAAGAAGAATTCGTCGGATTGACCTGGGGGAGGGATGGCGCGACGCGCCACTGATGCGCCAGCAGTGTGCCAGAAATGAGTCCTAGAACATTAGGGCTGGTGCCCCGCGCCAGTGATGCGCTCGAGACGTCTGCCCTCACCCATTTTTCATCGTTTTTCCCGTCTGAGTCCTTCTAAGGTGTACTAACACTTCCTATTGATTATAACTACTTTAAATGATTTCTAAACATCTAGAAATCATCCATGAACATGAATCATAACCTTGAATCCATAAATTAAAATTCAAGGAAAGTTAAGAGCCAAGTCTAGAGAGTTATTCAAGTCGTTTCAAAAGTCTTTTACAAATGTTTTAAACTTATTTTAAAGACTTGAACATTGAGTTGAGTAAAAGTAAGAGTGAAGTTCATTTCCTCAAAAGATTATATGGGAACTAAGTATTCCTAAGAGTAAAATGTTTTCGCATTTCAACAAGAGAGGAAACACCTATTTCCAAGAGAGCTTTCGAGCTAGTTTTTAAGTAATAATCTCAAACCACAGAAAAAGTTATGATTTTAAACACATGAGCTAGTTACATTTTGGGAGTAGTATTGAGCACCGATTTTGGGAAGAGTTTGAGTTCAGATAATTCAAAGTCTCCATAAACCGTATAGCCAACATGGGTAGAAAAGAGTCATACTTTTTAGATGATTCCTTAATGCTTTTAGCATAGACTAGTGGATTCACTTAGTGAGTTAGGTTCTATACCCCCGGCAAGGTATAGGACGGCCCTGGCAGCGTAAGGCAAAATGTTGTACTATCACATAGCTCATAGTGATGGTTGTTGGTTAGAGAAACTCCCATAAAGATATTTTGTATTCATATATACACAGAGTTATTTGTATTTTCCTATATAAACTGAGTTATTGTTGTATTTTTCAATACACAGAGTTTTTATCCACATGTTTTAAAAGCTTTTCTTTATATTGCATTTATATTATTGATTTATATTGAACTTAGTTGAGTTGAGTTGAGTTGAGTTGAGACAAGGTAAGTTTCATTAGTTCCATTTCAAGCTTATGTCTTGTTTTAGTGTTCCCCTCGCTTGCTCGTACATTTCATGTACTGACGCCATTTGGCCTGCATCTTTTATGATTCAGATACAAGTAACCAAGATCAGCATCTAGCGCTTCGTTGATCTAGTTGAGCATTCAGAGTCATTTGGTGAGCCTCCTTGCTTTCCGGAGGATCCCTTTTATCATGTTTTATTATTTCAGTTGTTAGGATGATCGGGGGTCTTGTCCAAACATCCCTCTTAGTATTTAGAGGCTTCATTGACAGTTAGTTATTAGTTCATTAGTCTTGTTATTTCAGTTGTTTTGAATATAAGACTTGAGTTGCCTTATTGGCCAGTTGAATGTTTACTTCTATATCATTCTAGTTTTATTACATAAACTTATCTTTGTTGAGCAAAGTCTTCCGCTGTGTAGTAAGCTAGGCCAAGGGTTCATTTGGGGCCAGCAATGGTTCTTGAGTGCCAGTCCTGCCCAGGGTGTTGGCTCGGGGTATGACAAACTTGGTATCAGAGCACAGAGTTCAAGAGTCCTAGGGAGTCTATGAAGCCGTGTCTGTAGAGTCCTAGTTATCGGTGTGAAGCGCGCCACATCTATAATTAGGAGGCTGCAACTTTTAGGAACTATCTCACTTATTTCTTACTCATTTCGTGCGATAGAGTTTATCTCTATAAAGATTTCTTTCTAACTCGTGCTTGCGCGTATCTTTCAGATCATGCCTCCACGAAGAGCTGTCCGAGGTCGTCCCTCTAGGAGGAATGTCGAGGAACAAGGGGTACCTAATGCACCTGAAGTGCAACCCCAAAGAGAGGTCACCATTGCTAAGTTCCGTGAGGCCATCCGAATGTTGAGCCAAGTTGTGACCAACCAAGCTGGGCAGCATAGAGAGAATCAACAAAAAGTGCCTGATACTTCAAGGATCCGCGAGTTCTTAAGGATGAATCCTCCAGACTTCACTGGTTCAAGTGTCACAGATGATCCGGAAAACTTTGTGGAAGAGCTTCAGAAGGTTTTTGAGATTACGCACATTGTTGATGCTGAGAGGGTGGAACTAGTTGCATACCAATTGAAGGTTGTCGCTAGAATCTGGTTTGATCAATGGAAAAAGAATAGGGCTGAAGGTGCACCACTTGTAAGTTGGGCTATGTTTGAGGAGGCCTTCTTGGTGCGTTTCTTTCCTCATGAACTGAGAGAAGCAAAGGTAAGAGAATTCCTCACTCTTAAGCAGGAATCTATGAGTGTTCATTAGTACAGTCTGAAGTTCACCCAACTTTCCCGCTATGCTCCAGAGATGGTTGCTGACACGAGAAGCAGGATGAGTTTGTTCATTGCTGGGTTGTCTCGACTGTAAAGTAAGGAAGGCAAGGCAGCTATGCTGATAGGAGATATGGACATAGCAAGGCTGATGATCCATGTGCAACATGTTAAGGAGGACAAGCTGAGGGATAGCGAAGAGTTTAGAAACAAGAAGGCTAAGACATTAGGAAATGAGTCCACGCAGCAAAAGAGTAATGCAAACTGGTCTTCTTTCCAACAAAAGCAAAAGGGACCTGCTCCATCATCTGCTAGTGCAAATGCTCCAAGAAACAGAGGTGAGTTCAACTATTAGAATTCATAACATTTCAGAGCTAGACCTGTGCAGTCTCAAGGTAATGTGGCACAAGGAGATAATGGGACTCCTGCATGTGCAAAGTGTGGTAGGACCCACTCAGGAGTGTGTCGTGATGGCTCCACTGGTTGCTTCAAGTTTTGTCAGAACGGTCACTTTATGAAAGAGTGCCCTAAGAACAGACAAGGCAATGGTAATGGGGGCAATAGGGCCCAATCTTCTTCAATTGCTCCACCAGACAGAGCTGCATCTAGAGGAGCTACTTCAGGGGCAGGCGGAGGAGGAACCGTCTGTATGTTATTACTAGTCGCAAGATCAAGAGGATTTGCCAGATGTTGTCACTGGTATGATCGAAGTCTTTAATTTTGATGTTTATGCTTTGCTAGATCTAGGAGCGAGTCTATCTTTTGTGACTCCTTATGGTGCGATGAATTTTGATGTTCTCCCTGAGAATCTTCTTGAGCCCTTCAGTGTTTCTACACCTGTTGGTGAGTATATTCTAGCTGAGAGAGTCTATCGTGATTGTACCATTTTCATCAATCACAAGAGCACGATGGTTGATTTAGTTGAGTTAGACATGGTATATTTTGATGTCATTTTAGCTATGGACTGGCTTCATGCCTGTTATGCCTCTCTCGATTGTAGAACTCAAGTTGTTAAGTTCCAGTTTCCTAATGAGCCAATTATAGAGTGGAAGAGTAGTTCAACAGTGCCTAAGGGTCATTTTATTTCATACCTTAAGGTGAGAAAGTTAGTTTCCAAGGGGTGTGTCTATCACTTAGTCTGAGTTAATGACTCTAGTGTTGAGACGTGGACCACCTATTCAGTCAGTTTCAGTTGTTAGTGAGTTTCCAGATGATCTTCCTGGAGCCTCTCCTGAGAGAGAAATAGACATCGGTATAGATATTCTTCCCGATACTCGTCCTATCTCTATTCCGCCATATAGAATGGCACTAGCAGAGTTGAAAGAGTTAAAAAAGTAGTTGAAAGATCTCCTTGAGAAGGGTTTTATTCGACCAAGTGTCTCACCTTGGGGCACTCCTGTCTTATTTGTGAGAAAGAAATATGGTTCTCTTAGAATGTGTATAGATTACCGTCAGTTGAACAAGGTTACTATCAAGAATAAGTATCCTCTTTCGAGAATTGATGATCTCTTCTATCAACTTCAGGGTGCCACTTGTTTTTCTATGATAGACCTCAGATCTGGCTATCATCAGTTGAAAGTAAGAGAAAGTGATATCCTTAAGACAGCTTTCAGGACCCGCTAAGGTCATTATGAGTTCCTAGTTATGTCCTTTGGTTTGACCAATGCTCCTGCAGCATTCATGGACCTTATGAACAGAGTATTCAAGCCTTATTTAGATATGTTTGTTATCGTATTCATTGATGACATTCTAATCTATTCGAGGAATGAGGAAGATCATGCTTGTCATCTCAGAGTAGTTCTCCAAACTCTAAAGGATAAAGAGTTGTATGCTAAGTTCTCTAACTGTAAGTTTTGGCTTGAGTCTTTGGCATTCTTAGGCCACATTATTTTCGGTGATGGAATTAGAGTTGATACTCATAAAATAGAGGCAATACAGAATTGGCCTAGACCCACCTCTCCAATTGATATTAGGAGTATCTTGGGGTTGGCTTGATATTATAGAAGGTTCGTCGAGGGGTTCTCATCTATTTCATCTCCTTTGACCAAGTTGACTCAGAAAATAGTTAAGTTTCAATGGTGTGAAGCTTGTGAGAAAAGCTTTCAGGAATTGAAAAAGTGGTTGACTATTGCCCCAATATTGACTTTACCAGAGGGAACGCAAGGCTTTGTGGTATATTGTGATGCGTAAAGAGTCGGTTTGGGTTGTGTGTTAATGCAGAATGGCAAAGTTATAGCTTATGCCTCCAGACAACTTAAGGTTCACGAGAAGAATTACCCAACCCATGATCTAGAGTTGGCTGCCGTAGTATTTGCGTTGAAAATATGGTGCCACTATATTTATGGTGTTCATGTGGATGTGTTCACCGATCACAAGAGTCTTCAGTATGTGTTTAGTCAGAAAGAGCTTAATCTCAGATGGAGAAGGTGGTTGGAATTACTCAAGGATTATGACATGATTATTCTCTATCACCCAGGTAAGGCTAATGTTGTTGCTGATGCTTTGAGTAGATTGTCTATGGGTAGTACCGCCCATTTTGAGGAAGACAATAAGTATTTAGCTAAATATGTGCACAGACTTGCGCGATTGGGAGTTCGTTTAATTGATTCCAATGAAGGAGGAGCGGTGGTGATTAATGGGGTTGAATCATCGTTAGTGTTCGAAGTGAAAGAGAAACAAGACCAAGATCCTATTTTGCTTGAGTTGAAGGCAAATGTTCATAAGAAAAAAGTGATGGCTTTTGAACAAGGGGGAGATGGTGTATTGAGGTATCAAGGTAGATTGTGTGTGCCAAGGGTGGATGAACTCCAAGAGAGGATCTTGGACGAAGCTCATAGCTCCAGATATTCTATCCATCCGGGTTCCACGAAGATGTATCGTGACTTGAGAGAGGTTTACTGGTGGAGTATTATGAAGAAGGGCATTGCAGAGTTCGTTGCTAAGTGTCTGAATTGCCAACAAGTTAAGGTAGAGCACCAGAGGCCCGGTGGTATGGCTCAAAATATAGAACTTTCAGAATGGAAGTGGGAGATGATCAATATGGATTTTATTACAGGTTTACCACGGTCTCACAGGCAGCATGATTCGATTTGGGTGATTGTAGATCGAATGACTAAATCAGCCCATTTCTTACCGGTAAAGACTACCCATTCAGTAGAAGATTATGCTAAGTTATATATTCAAGAGGTAGTCAGACTTCATGGAGTTTCGGTGTCCATTATTTCGGATAGAGGTGCACAATTTACTGCACAGTTTTGGAAGTCATTCCAGAAAGGTTTGGGTACAAAGGTAAACTTGAGTACTACTTTTCATCCTCATACTGATGGCCAAGCAGAGCGCACTATTCAGACTTTAGAAGATATGTTAAGAGCTTGTGTGATCGATTTCAAAGGTAATTGGGATGATCATCTACCTCTCATAGAGTTTTCTTATAACAATAGTTACCACTCTAGCATCCAAATGGCTCCGTATGAGGCTCTTTATGGGAGAAGATGCAGATGTTCTATTGGATGGTTTGAGGTTGGTGAAGCTGGGTTGATAGGACCAGATTTGGTTCATGAAGCTATGGAAAAAGTTAAGACTATTCAAGAGAGGTTGAAAACAGCGCAGAGTCGCCAGAAATCCTATACAAATGTTAGGAGAAGAGACTTAGAGTTTAAAGTAGATGATTGGGTTTATTTAAAGGTTTCACCCATGAAGGGTATTATGAGATTTGTCAAGAAGGGGAAACTTAGTCCCCGGTATGTTGGTCCTTACAGAATATCCAAGAGGATCGGTAACGTGGCTTATGAGTTAGAACTACCGCAAGAGTCAGCAACGGTCCATCCAATATTTCACATTTCTATGTTGAAGAAGTGTATGGGTGATCCTTCACTTATCATACCTACTGAAGATATTTGTATTAAGGATAACTTATCTTATGAGGAGATTCCTGTTGAGATTCTAGATCGCCAGATTTGCAAGTTGAGGACCAAGGAAGTAGCATCAGTCAAGGTTCTATGAAGAAATCAGTTTGCTGAGGAAGCTACTTGGGAAGCTGAGGAGGATATGAAGAAGAGATACCTACATCACTTCGAATCCGGAGAAATTCCAAATTAAGGTACTAATCCTTTTCTTGGCATTTCTTTTAAGTTGGCACGATGTATTTACATTTTGCTTGTTGGGTGTTTGAGATGGATGTTAGATGTTACACCCTTAGCCTACTAAAAGTAATCTCATTCGAGGACGAATGTTTCCAAGGGGGAGATATTGTAACACCCCGCTATTTGAAGAAGCTAGAATTAGAAAGAACCTTTTTTTGGAAAGAATGAAAATCTGAAATTTGGCAAGTTATGTTAAGTATGAGTTTTAGGTCAACTTTAAACGACCATAACTCTTAGTACATAATGAGTTAGGTGGGCTACAAGGTATCAAATGAAAGGTCTTGGAATTATCTTTCCAACGCCACCGAGTTTGCTAATTTTTGAGCTCTTATGAGGTAGATATACCCATTTGAAGTTGGGCTGTCCATTTAAGGAAAGTTACCCGGATTTAAGAGGGGTATTTTGGTCTTTTCCATACCCTATCAGATTTAATTCATTTTTAGTAATTAATTAGGGTTCTAAACTGAATTGGTTCAGTTTACGCAACTACAATTCACGCTAGGATTTTTAGAAAAGAGTTCAAGAGGAGAGAAGAGGAGAAAGGTCAAGATTCGTCGATTTCTTGAGGATTTGGTTGCGGATTTCGCCAAGGGTTGATCCCTAAAGAGGTATGTGAGTTCACATAGCGTTGGGTTCGTTCATCCACGCACCAATCATGTTAATCTCAGCGTAACTTCATCCTAAAAAGTTGAAGGTTTGATGTTCTTAATTTGTGTTCTTGAATTTACTTTCGTTCTTGAATTAGGATGGGATTGATGAGTTTCTTGAGATAATCGTGTCAATTATAAGAGTTGTTTTTGAGTAGATTCTTGGGTACATGTATTGGATAACTGAATCTAAAAAGAAATTGAGAAAAAGACTCAAATTTAGTCAAATTAAGGTCAGAAAATGAGAAGAAAAATTCGTCGGATTGACCTGGAGGAGGGCTGGCGCGATGCGGCAGCAGTGCGCCAGAAATGAGTCCCAGAACTTTGGGTCAGAAAAAATAAATTTCAGTGCATAAATAGCATAAAATCCTTACAATGTAGAACAACTAACAAGACGTAAACGGCCAAAAATCAACACAAATCGTATCAGCAAGACAAGAACATCAAAACCCACACAATAAACCTAGATACTAGCTGGTTGAGTATTTTTCAGTTCTTCAAGAAAAATCGTTTGGTTTCTCCACATTCAACAAACCCAGATCTTAAACGATAAGAAAATTTTACCAGATAAACTCTATTCCAACAAAATTCCTTCCGATCTGATGAAACGGATGTCCATCATCTTCATTTGTAAATCAAATCAATCATCTAAAGATCTGTAATTGTTGAGATGTAGTGATTTCTTAAAGAAGTTGGGTACTAATTTCATAAAAATTTGGGCACTAATTGTGAGAAGTCAATTATGAGAGTTTTCTGAGAGGTCACTTCGGAGAGTGTTTTGAGAGTGATTTGGGCAAAAGTTTTTTAGAGTTAATTTTTTAAAATATTTTTGGCCAATTGAAAATTGGAGGGAGAGTTAAATATGTGTGAGGGAAAATAATATTTTAGTGAAAATTTTAGGAAAACTATAAGGCCACACTCGTAAAATGTTGTTTTTATAATTATAAAAATAGCACACTTTAAAAGTGTAGTCATATGTGTAAATAGGTGTTGCCAATTATATTGAGAAGTAGTAACGCTTATAAAGTATAGCATGTACCACAAGAGCACGCTTTATAAGCGTTGTCAATATTACCATGTCCAAAAGCTAAAAATTATGGCTACACTTTAAAAGCGTACGCAAAAATATTTTAGGCAACACTTTACAAGCGTTGTCACGATTTAGTGTGGCCTTAGGCCTAAAATGTTGTAGTGACCGGATGCTTTAAGAAGATGAAGAACAATGAAAAATTTTAAGAAAATTGTAGAAAAGTCACAACTCTTCGAAAAACTCACAATTCTTCGAAAAATCGCAATCCTGTAGAAAAGTCACAACCCTTCAAAAAGGTCACAACACATCGAAAAAGTTATAACTCTTTGAAAATGTCACAATCCTTCAATGTGAAAAGGTGTCTGCTTTTAATATAATATAATATAATATAATATAAAATAAATAAATAAAATATATAAGATATACTAAATTTGGTGTTTTAAGTTGGTGATATTATAATAATTTATCCATTAAGTTATGTAGTTCATTCTTTTAAGGTAGTATAGACAAAAAAGATAGATATAGATTTGTCTAATTTTAAATTAATATGAAATTTGAAAAAAATAAAGAAGACTTTTAATTTAAGGATATGTCAAATATATAAAAATGTCTTTTAACTTTGTTGTTTTAAAGATGCGCCCCTAACCGCCAAGGAAAAAGATCATTCTATTTTAAACTGAATAAAAATAAAAGTACATCAAATAAATTTGAAACGGAGGAGTACTTATTAAATCTAGTTTGGACTCTTCAAACAAGTTTTTGGTCAAACCTTTTTTCTCCAGCAACTTGAACACCAAGTTGTAGATTGTGCAAAAAATCATTGAACTTCTTGTCAAGTAGAAGTTGTTGCAAAAGTGTATTGATGGTTATAAAAATGAGTACATATTAATTATCTAGATTGTCTTCTCGTTTGAAGTTGAATTATTCCATTCTCCTTGTTGCATCTTTTTTTGTTGATCTATCTAATTTAGCCACAAATTTTTTTGTAATTGCATGATTGAGCAACTCTCACAGTTTTTCTTGTTTTAAGAAGAAGAATAGAAAACTTACAAAATTCGTAATTTAAAATTGTGAGAAAACCCCTATATTTATAGACGACAAATGATAGTATGAATAGGTGTTTATCGTACCTTATCAAATAAGTCACAATCCTTTAGAAAAATTACAACCTTTTGGAAATGTCATAACTTATGGAAAAAGTCACAACTCTATAAAGTCATAACCCTTCGAAAATGTCACTACCCATCAATGTAAAAAGGTGTTAGCTTATGATATAGAAAAATAAATAATATTATGTAATATAAAATATAAAATATAAAATATATACTAAAATGGGTGTTTTAAGTTGGGGGTATTATAGTAATTTAACATTCAAGTTAGGTAGTTCATACATTTAAGATAGTATAGATAGAAGATAGATAGATATATTGATATACTATTTTATTTTATACCGTAAAATTCATATACTATTTTTACCATACATAAATTGATATACTATTTTATTTACACCATAAAAATTGATATACTACTCCCTCCGTTTAAAAAAAAATGACCTAGTTTCACTTGAAACGGAGTTTAAAAAAAAAAGAAACTTTTTAATCTTGTGGTTCTAAATTAAAATTATGTCAAATGTACCAAACTATTCTTTAATCTTGTGGCCTTAAACATATCACGTGGAAAGTTAAAGTTAAAGCATTACTAAAAAGGGAAATTTTTAAACGGACTAAAAAAGAAATTGAACCTTTTTTTTTCAAAAACCGAGGGAGTATTTATACCATATATATAAATTGAAATAACTAATATATGTAATTCGGCACAAAATAAGGAAAAATGTGGAAATAGGAGTGGGGAAAAAAACTGGAAATACCAGTGAGTGCAGTGCAGCTGAAGAGCTCAATGGCAGCTGCTGACAAATCCTTCACCGGTCGGTTCAAACGGGAAGACTGTAAACGCACAAAACATGATTCCGCTTTCTCCGACTGGAAGGTTCCATCAAATCTCTTTCACTTTTTTTTTTCTGTTTAATTCGACAAATATTTCATTTTCGTTAGCTTTCTGGTCCAATTTTGTTGCTTAGATTTAGATCTGGAGCTGTCCTTGCTTGTCTATGAAGTGCAGTTTTTGCTGATTAGGTAATTCATGATTATGGAAGTGAAGTAATGGAGAAATAACATAGTAGTAGTAGAAATGTAGAATCTCTTAAATATTACTCCTTTGTTCCATATTAAGTGAAATTTTTGATGTTTTTTTCATTGTTTAAAATAATTGAATTGTTCAAAGTTCAGATGGATGTTTAAAAATTTTTCCATATTTGCCTGCCCTGTCGTTTATTGAAGTTTTATATTTTCTAGGTGATAAATTATACTACTTACAAAGTTATATTTATGATTTCACCAAGGCTAATAGTGAAAATTATGGTTTAAATTATGTCTTTGAACGTTTTTCTTACTATATGTGCATTGCCTCACAAATTCAATTAATATGGAATAGAGGGACTATCTAATTTGCGAGGAAAAAATAGTTCTAGTGTGGTAATCTCAATTCTCTTTCTCCATATTGGTTAGATGATGAATTGTAGCAAAGTTATATTTAGCAACTTACCTATTGTGCTTCTGATTCATCATGACTGTTTTACTGCCAGATTCTGGTTGGGCCTAATGATTGGGAGGATTATTTACTGGGGAAGGAAGGAATAGAGAGATATAGGACTCAGAACCTACCAAACTGCACCTCCTGCTCTGGAGTTTATGAACTGGGAGTAGCTGTGTCACGACGAAAGACTGAGCGAGAGGCTAGCAGACTTGGCGCTGATTATATTGTTCCTGTATATGTTGGAAAATCGGATAATGTTAGGACTAGGCTGCAGCAATATGGACGTGTAGGTGCTCATTTAGAGAATGACTGTTCCAATAGCGAGCTGCACGTTGGTGAAAATATATCTGGTCCTAAGAGAGCTGGATTATTTATGGAAACATTCTCAAGAGGCTTCTCTATTGCTTATAGGTGGGCACCTGTAAGTACATATTTCTCCTATCTACATCTTTAAGCAACTTGCAGATGTGTCAATTTGTGGTTTCCTGTTAGTTATTGAAATGCAAAAAGATGTTTCTCGCTTGGTCATGCAAGTTATAAGTAAAACTGTTTTTTTTCCTTCACAAAAATTGCAATTATTTGTTGCTTTCGCTTGTCAGTTTTCTATTTGGCATTCAGATTAAAGCTCTCCTAGTTACACTTAGTAATCTTGTTGATAAAATACTACCATGAGGTTCTTTCCCTAAGCTATAGATGGATACACTAAAAGGCCAAGTTGAGTTTTCACTTTCAGCACATCATTTTGTTCTGTTCTCTGAGAAATCATTGTGAATTGTCTGCCAGCCATGTAGTTTTGCAGTTGAGCATGTTTCAGTGAATGTAATTGCATGCTGTATTGATTATTTGTACCTTAGTTACTATGAACCATAAATTCCATTATAGGTTTTGGTAATGTTTCATGATATTTAACAGATGAATGACAATAAAGATGCTGAGAGAACTGAAGCCCAGCTGCTCGACAAATTTGATTATGCTTGGAATAAAGGAAGTAATGGTGTACGTCGCCACAATGATGTCCTCCGCAAGCTTGATGGCATTTCAAGAGAAACTCGTTTTCCTGCTTTCATCAGGAACCTTCAATTGTCCCTTGGGAAACGAAAGGGCATTAGAATCAAGGCGTGCGAGCCCCTTTTATTGGAGAATGGATCTGATTTTCATGATAGCTTCAAAAGCACCAACTTCCTTCCCCAAATTTTGAAATTTGGGCGATCACAGCCAAGGATAGTTTCACTGAATTTTGGTGTAAATGGTGATCCAAATATTATTTGTGGCGTGGCTTTAGGTCATGGATCTGTTTGTATAAGGCCTCCAATAACAGGAAATAAAAGATGTGCTGAGCACAAGGGAATGATGGTAAACAGTGTAAAGTCAAAGTTGATTGCAGAAGGAAATGAGAGCACAACACCGTGCGTAAGTAGAGGTGAGGAAAATGCTCTAATTTGTGGTTTTATCTTGGATAATGGTGCTCCTTGTGCAAGAATACCATTCCAGAGAAACAAAAGATGTATGGAGCACAAGGGACGGAGAAATCGAGGCTTCATTTCTCAGCCAATGACAGACAAAATTGGCCAGTGGACCCACAATCCTATACTGGAAAACAGGACTTCTTCTAGTAATGATTGTCAGCATATCTTATCTAGCAGAGCGGATACAGAACACTCTCAAGATTTCTCCAGTTCTCTTATCCACCAGAACCACAATGTCATATGTGGAGTTCATTTAAATGATGGTAGTTTCTGCACCAGGCAACCTGTAGTAGGAAGAAAGCGGTGTGAAGGACATAAGGGTATGAGGGTTAAAGAGCCCATTTCTAAGCAATTAGGAGTTGAAATACCAAGTTTATTTGCAGGTCCAGTTGCCAAAATTAGCAGCGGAAAAAAGCATTGGAATATAGACATTCCATCAGTCAACCATTCTCCAACTTGTGGAGCAACATTGTGTAATGGTTCCTTTTGCAGAAGGAAACCTTCGGAAGGTAATAAAAGATGTTGGCAGCACAAAGGCAGGAAGAACTGAATAAGCACTCCACAACCTGCATAATGTAGTTTCATCAGTCATGGTGCACCTTTACGCAGTGGTTCCTACTGTAAAAGGTCACTGCACCAAAGGATGCAATATAGCGGTCAATGAAACTGGAATGAGGACCATAAGACACCAGGGTACGAAGCTCAGCAGAGGGAGGATGCATGCACCTAATGGAATAGATGGGTATCCACAGGCTGTCTTAGACACAACCAATTTGAAGTTGGTGTTGGCATCTTAAAGGCATGAGGGAGGTTTTCAGATGTTTCAACTGGCGTAATATATTAGCAGGTAGCATAATATGTGAGGACAGCAAGTCTTCAAATTTGTCATCCATGTGTGCTTCAAATAAAAATTATGGGAAATCTTCTAGTTACTAGTATGTGTATATTTACAAAGGTAGTTTGCCGTGTGGCTTTGCTGTTCTGAAGACAAATTGTCCCTACCGTTTGGTTGTGCTTAACAACTTAACGTTTGCTGTTGTGAGATGAAGAAGTCAGACTGATTGATATCAGTATCTGTAATCTAATAAAACTATACAGTTCACAGCATTTCATTCCTGTTCCTTCTGTTGTTTCTGTAAACTTGTCTTGAGACTTGAATAAGGAAGGCTGAATATTTTTATTTTTTACATTTTGGATATCAGAAAATGTGGTAGGGATAAATTTCCGTATGTATAATACTGAAGTTTGGTAAAGTTAAACATACAGTTTCCTACCGCACCAACGCACCTAGTGGAGACCAGAAGAACGGAGTGACGGCTAGACTTAGCCGGCGCTCACCAGATACTTGTACTCTGCTATTCTATCTCACTCTTGTTCCTTTTGGGAAAGAAACTTTGTTCTTCCACTCTCCTCAATGATCTTTTCTCAATATTCAGCCTTTCAGGGGTATGCACTGGGATTTATACCTCATTCTGAAAGGCTGATCAAAGATAAATGCTAAACGGAAAAGGGTCAACTATTCCATTGTATTATTAGAAATAATATAAATATACCTCTAGTTATACTTTCGGTTCAAATATAACCACCTCCAATTAATTATATGTTAGTACAAAATTGTCCTTCATCTTGACGGAGGGATGCATTACATGCGCAAAATAAATGCACTCACATCATAGGGATTGAATAGAATTAATATTAGCGTGCTTCATAACAAGTCATCATATGATTCGTTTTTTTCATTGAACCTGTTTATAGGATCTCTTGTCCCCAAGTTGGGTTTCCTCATATATGACTCATAATTTATAAGCTTCAATTTCACCCCCTTCGATGTACTTTAGACTCTTTATCTTGCTAGCCCTTAGTTTATGAATCTGCAAGAGTATCACAAGTCCTAACACAATTAATATTGATGGTATAACAACGATCAATATGATCTCATAATATTGTGTTTTCTCATCATGAGTCTGAATTTACCGTTGTAATAACGATTTTTTGTACTCTACCAATAATATTTGTGCTATCACAAGTAATCAAAATTAGAAAAATTTATTTCTCAAAATAAAGTGTTTGATATAGTAAAATCTATTCACTTTTTGACTAGTTGAAGCTTAAATCTTCTTACTTCAACCTCCATAGTAGAGTAAGCAAATAATACAATTTGCTTTTCTCATCTCCAACAAATAGCACAAAGTTTTCTCATCTGGTTTGTTTATACCTGCTAAGTACTTTTACTACAAACGCAATATTAAGTCAAGTTGTTAGTCACATATATTATAATTTTATTAGGCTAGCAAATTCCTTTTTTTTTTGTCTAACCATTTTTTACACAATTGAATCAAAAAGAGTTGCAAGATTCACAAAACCAACAAAATTGTATTTCACAATTTTTTCAACATAATGTGACTTGACAAAGAAATTTTCATTACATGTTTTATGGTATTTTTCATTTCAAGAATGAAATTTTTCAGGCAAGATTCTCAACTTCTTGGTTGTTTTGAGACAACGTGCAAGAGGGGGAAGGAATAGATCTATCAAGATGACTATAGAGATTGCGATCACGCATAACCATTGACACTTGACATTTACATAGAGAGAAGTTATGTCTGCCAGCTAATTTGATGGACAACTGCATGGCAGAATTGAATTGAACAATTGTGTGTTAGAGTGGGTAAAAGTTCCATATTGGTTGAGGATTGGACTGGTGGTTTCCTTTTATGGACTTTGACAATCCTCCCCTCATGAGCTATATTTTGGGGTTGATTTAGTTCTAGGTGTCATATCTTTACATGGTATTAGAGTCAGGTCCATCCCCGTTTGGGATCCCAGTTTACGCTCTAGTCGGGCCTGGGCATGAAGGGGGGTGTTAGAGTGGGTAAAAGTCTCACATTTGTTTAGGATTGGACTGGTGATTTTCTTATATGAACTTGGGAAATCCTCCCATCATTCGAGCTGAATTACATCCACCCTCGAGGTAGAGTTTGTTTTGTAATAGGAGCCCCGTTGGGCCTTTACGGAGCCCGGTGGCACTTTAAAATTCCTCTGCTGGGGAAACGCGGTTCTTTAAAAAGGTTGCTTGCAAGACTATTCAAGCAACCTCGCGCTCAATTTTAGAGCGCCGCGCATTTTGACCGAGGTTCGGAGATGTTGTGGACACGAGCTAGCTTTTAGGTTTGAGTTAGGCTCAAGTGCCATCTCTATACATTGTGGTGTTATAGTTAGCATCAGAGTTGGTTACAGAGATGTTGGTGGCCATTGCAATTGATGGAGCAATATTAAGAATAAAGCGATGTATTTTTGTCATTGTAATATACAAACTACACTATATAAAGGGTTGTACCCATCTGAGTCCTGATGTGTACAAACTCTATTCTTCATTAACTATAGGAGATAAAATAGGATTATAATAAACTGTTTAAATGGAAGTAAATCAATGAAAGTGAAACAGAAAAACAACAAAAGCTAAAACGTTGGAAAATATCTTCACTTGTTATTAAGAACCTACTACTCGACATGCATCCTTATTGAGCAATTACAACTACACTTGTCACGATCCAAGGGTACCCCCTAGATGTAACATCGCGTATAGAGATCCGAAGAACCCCATACAAGCCACTTAGCTTTGATAACATAAGAAATAGAACAATAAGAGAAACAATAGTCCAAGTCCAATAGATTTATAAAAGAAAAGCGGAAGTCTAAAACACGTGTCTCAATATAGCCATCTAGTACAATAGAATGAGATTGGGCCTAGCCCATACATCATGTCCAAAAGTTAAAACACATGAAAGAAAGTGAAACAATGAACATCCGTCCTTGAATCATGAGGACTCACCAAAGCTCAGAAATCTCGAAGTCAACCACAAGACACGAAACTAAGAAACCTGACTGTCGGACTCTACATTTTGGGAAATGTAGACAAGAGTATGCGTTAGTACAAAACAATGTACTAAGTATGATAGCCATGCATAAAACATTTAAATCATGCTAAAATAGGACATTTCATTTCATGACATGCAATTGACCAAGCTTAAACATGATATAAAAGAGTTAGAAAACATAATTCATAAAACATGGTCAATGCAAGCTAATTTCATTTGAAACCTTTAACACATATGAGATACTTCTTGAAGTAACCTTAGTTCATTATTAATGTGGGAATTAGCCTTAACCGACATAGAGACCATGTGAGCTATAACATGGTCCTCCGGTGTCTCCCACACCGAAAAGGGTTGTCCCACTTGCCAAGGTAAGGACATGAACTTCTAGCTTAGGTGGATCCACTAGCTAATGTCTATCTAGACCATCATCCTATGGGGGAACATAGGTAAGGGATAAGATATTGCTTCTAGAAACCTGACCTCTACTAATGGGAGAACTTCCATCTCAATATCCTCTCGGTGCTAAGCATAAATCCCACGGAATAGTCATTTCTTCTTATTCTTATTATCCATGGAAGGGCACTTCATCTTGCCAATCTAAGCTAAGTTTCATTAGGATAGCTCTTAATCTTTGATTCAATTAGGTGAGAAAACCTTTCAACCTTAGAATCCTTATTATGTGAGAAAACCTTTCACAACTTGCTTTTATGTGTATATGGGAAAACTCCTTTCAACAATACATCATCATCATTGATACTTTACTCTCAAAGTATCCTTAAAACATTTGCATAGATTTCATAAAGACATGCATAATTCCATAATTTACTTTCCAAGGTTCAAAACCAACTTTCAATCATCAACATTTATAAAACATGGGTTAGATATGGATTTCATCATAAATCCTTGTAATTCTCTCAATACATGCTTAATTTCATAGAACAACTCCTTTCGTAATCAAAATCCCACATCACATGATCATAACTTGAAAATATGGGGATTACATAGGTTCATGGGGGAAATTATCATAAAATCATAGTATTTCATCAATTAATGCATAAGAGATCATAATTCAATCATTTAATTCAACATTGAAAGGAACCCATGACAATTGAAGAAAACCCTAACTCCATTGGGGAATTCTAACTTTGAAATAAAGGAATTTGGGAACTCCATGAATGGAAGGAATCCATGCATGAAAACTATCATACCTCACTTATCAAAGCCCACAATTGCTTGAGGAATGGAGACTTGACCTTGATCCTAGCTTGAACCCTTTCTTCTTCTTCAAGTTCTAGAGAGAAAAATATTTTGGAGAGGAAGAACACTTTTTCTTTTGGTGAATTTGAGAGAATGATTTCTATTGGAAAATTTGGGGTTAAAATACTTATATAGGGGTCTTAGACATAGGCAAAACGATGTAGTATCAACATAAAATAATTAGGAAAAGACCTAACTAACCCTGAAACCTATTTGCCAGCCATGACCCACGGCCACTGCCGACGGACCGTTGTCAGGACGCCGGACCGTCCTGCATGGCGGTCGATGGTGGTCAGAAAGGTGAATTTTGGCCATCGAACCACGGGCCCCAACCATGGACCGTGGTATGACCAACGGTCCGTTGGTCAGGCCGTGGTTCTGGCCTGTTTTACTGGCGTAGGCAGTGTCATCCACGAACAACACCTACGGTCCGTGGTCCCATCCAAGGGCCGTGGGTGGCCCTCGTGGGTTGGAACCTACAACTCATTAAAAGTGCTATTTACCCTCTTTTGGATCCGGGGTGTTACAATATCTCCCCCTTGGAATCATTCATCCTTGAATGAGATTCAAGCTAGTACGAAAAGAGTAGGAGAGGAACTAACAACCCAACCTACCTTGCAACTTCATCTAAATGCATACAACCAAGGAGGAACTATCATCTCCAAGCTAAGACGTAATCAAAATATCATAAGAGGGGTGAAACTAAATCTAACAGCCATCATGCATGCAATACACATATCCAAGGAGGAAACATCAACTTCAAGCCAAACTCATGCTCATAACATCAAATCATGTAGTCTAGTTGCAATTCATACTCACGTGCAAATAAACATGTAAGAGTCAATCAACAAACTCATTTTCTCAAAACTTGAACTTTTTCATAAATCATGCATAGTATGGAGATCATGGAAACACATAAAACACATGACTCCAAAACAAAGAACATACCATGAGGAACTTATTACCTCAAGCTAGAGTAGGAGTAGAAGGAAAGAGATGAGGATATTGGGATATCATATCAGCCTCGGCCTCCCAAGTAGCACCCTCAACTAACTGATTCTTCCACAACACTTTTACGGAAGCTACTTCTTTATTTCTCAACTTCTTGACTTGCCGGTCTAAAATCTCAACCGGAACTTCTTCATAAGAAATATTCTCTGTAACTCCCAAACCTTATAAGGGAACTATGGATGTCGGATCTCCAACATATTTCTTCATCATAGAGACATGGAAAACATGATGCACCGATGCCAACCCATTAGGCAAATCTAACTCATAAACAACCTTACCAACACGCCTCAAAATCTGATATGGGCCTACATATCGGGGACTAAGCTTCCCTTTCTTACCAAACCTCAGTACACCCTTCATGGGTAAAATTTTCAAGTAAACCCAATCATGAACATAAAACTCAAGATCTTTTCTTCTCACATCGGCATATGACTTTTGCCGGCTTTGAGTCATTTTCAACCTTTCTCTAATAAGTCGAACCTTCTCTATGGCCTCATGTACCAACTCGAGACCTATTAGAGCCACTTCACCCACCTCAAACCATCCTATAGGATATCTACACCTCCTACCATACAATGCCTAGAATGGAGCCATACCAATACTCGAGTGATAGCTATTGTTATAAGCAAACACAATCAATGGCAAATGGTCATCCCAATTACCCTTAAAATCAATCACACAAGCCCTTATCATATCTTCCAAAGTTTTGATAATGTGCTCCGCTTGCTCATCGGTTTGGGGATGAAAGGTTGTACTAAGCTTAACACGAGTACCAAGACCCTTTTGGAAAGATCTCCAAAACTGAGAAGTGAATTGGGTACCACGATCAGAAATAATGGACAAAGGCACTCTATGCAACTTTACCATTTCTTCAAGTACAACTTGTCATAGTCCTCCGCTGAATAGGAAATCTTAACGGGAAGGAAGTGAGCCGATTTCGTCATCCGATCTACTATCACCCAAATTGAATCATGTTGTCGCCGGGTGCGAGGCACGCCAACAATAAAGTCCATATTCACATCTTTCCACTTCCAAGTAGGAATGCTAATGTCTTGGGATAAACCTCCTGGTTTCTGATGTTCAACTTTCACTTGTTGACAATTAGGACACTTAGTCACAAATTCCACAATATCATTCTTCGTCCCATTCCATCAATAGACCTCCCGTAAATCACAGTATATCTGGTGGCTCCAGGGTGACTGGAATAACGCAAACTATGGGCTTCTCATAAGATTTGTTCCCTCAAGTCATCAACATTTGGAACACATAAACGAACTTGATATCTAAGAACACCATCTCCCCCTTGGGAGAAATCCTCAACGGACTTCTTAAGCACCGCTTCTTTTAAGTTGACCAAAATTGGATCAAGACCTTTCTTGGCTTTCACATCCGCCACTAAAGACGATTATGAACAATTGTGGACCATAACACCACCCTTGGTAGAGTCCACTAACCGAACACCCAATCGGGCCAATCCATGAACATCTCGAACCAACTCTTTCTTTTCTTCTTCAATATGAGCAACACTTCCCATGGATAACTGACTAAGAGCATCTGCCACCATATTTGCCTTTCCAGGGTGATACAGAACACTCATGTGATAATCTTTCAATAACTCAAGCCACCTTCTTTGGTGAAGATTTAGTTCCTTCTGATTAAACACACATTGCAAACTCTTGTGGTCGGTAAAAACATCTATATGCACTCCATACAAATGATGCCTCCAAATATTTAAGGAAAACACAACCGCCGCTAGTTCAAGGTCATGGGTAGGATAATTCTTCTCATGAATCTTAAGTTGCCTAAAGGCATAGGCAATCAGTTTCCCATTTTGCATAAGCACACACCTTAGCCCAATTCTAGAGGCATCACAATAAACCACAAAACCATCCGTCCCTTCCGATAAGGTCAACACCGAAGCGGAAGTAATTCTATCCTTCAACTCTTGGAAACTTTTCTCACATGTTTCGGATCATATGAACTTAGCCTTATTTTGAGTCAAAGCCGTCAAAGGAGATGCAATTAAAGAGAACCCCTCAACAAACCTTCTATAGTAACCGGCTAAACCCAAGAAACTTTTAATATCCGAAGGAGATAGAGGTCTAGGACAACTCTTTACCGCATCCGTATTCTTTGGATCTACCTCAATACCCTTACTTGAAACAATATAGCCAAGGAAAGCTACAGATCTTAGCCAAAATTCGCATTTGCTAAACTTTGCAAAGAGTTGTTGGTCCTTAAGGATTTGAAACACGATCCTCAAATGATCAATATGCTCATTCTCACTTCTCGGATAGATCAGTATATAATCAATGAACACAATCACCACAAACATGTCAAGGTATTGTCTAAACATCCTATTCATCAAATCCATAAACGCCGCCGGAGCATTAGTCAACCCAAACGACATTACTAAAAAATCATAATGACCATACTAAGTTTGAAAAGCCGTCTTCGAAATGTCATCTTCTTTCACCCTCAATTGGTGATAACCCGACCGAAGGTCAATCTTAGAGAAGTAACTTGCTCCTTGAAGTTGGTCAAATAAATCATCTATCCTTGGAAGAGGATACTTATTCTTAATGGTCATTTTGTTTAACTGACGATAGTCAATACACATGCGAAGAGAACCATCTTTCTTTCTAACAAACAAAACTGGAGCACCCCATGGAGAGATACTCGGTCGGATGAAACCCTTATCCAAAAAGTCTTTCAATTGATCTGTCAACTCCTTAAGTTCTGCCGGAGCCATACGGTAATGAGGAATAGAAATAGGTTGCGTATCTGAGAGAAGGTCAATACCGAAGTCTATTTCCCTTTCGGGAGAAATACCGGGTAAATCATCTGGGAACACTTCCAGAAACTCATTAACAACGGGAACAGACTCAAGAGTAGGGGTTTTAGAATCTACATCCCTCACCCTAACTGGATGATAAATGAAACCCTTAGAAATAATATTTCTATATTTAAGACGAGAGACAAACTGACCTTTAGGAATAGAATTTCCCCCTTCCACTCTAGGACAGGCTCATTCGGAAACTGAAACTTGACTACACGAGTTCTACAATCAATAGAAGCATAACAAAAGTAAAGCCAATCCATCTCAAGGATAACATCAAAATCTAGCATATCAAGCTTTACCAAGTCAATAAGAGTAACTCTATCGGACTAGGAAATGAGACACTTTCTATAGACCCTCTTAGCCACAATAGAATCACCAACAGGAGTGGAGACAGAAAAAAGTTCTAACAACACATCCGGAAGAACATCAAACCTCATAGCCACATATGGCGTCACAAAAGACAAGGTAGCACCGGGATCAAGTAATGCAAAAACATCGAGGTGGAAGACTTTTAACATACCGGTGACCACATCCGGGTAAGCCTCTTGCTCACCACGAGTCTAAAGTGCATAAAATTGGTTTTTCTTGGGAGCATTGGAACTTGAACCACTAGGAGGAGCTTGGTTGCCCTCTCTTCCTTTAGTCGCAAGCATTGGGAAATCCCTTATTTTATGACCACTCTTACCACAACTGAAGCAACCATCTATGCCGGCTAGGCACTTACCCTCGTGCTTCTTTCCACATTTAGTACAAGTAGACATCGGCAATGAAGATCCACTACCATTCCCTCCTTGAGGCTTAGGGTTAGACACCCTATCTTTGTTGAACTTAGGAGGAGTATTGGAGAAACCTTGACCGGAAAACCTTTGTAGAAATCTAGGAGGACCATGTCCATCAGACCTTGCTTGTGAGAAATTACCATCACCGGTCTTAGCCCTCTTTACTTCCCTAGACTTTCCCTTAAGTTTCTCATCTTCAATCTGTTGAGAATGAACCATGATACGAGAGATATCCATGTCAATAATGAGCATAGCGGTACGACACTCTTTAACCACCATTTCAGACACTCCTGAAATGAACTTACTCATCCTTGCCCTAGAATCGGCAACCATTGTTGGAGAATATTTAAACAATTGTGTGAACTTTAGAGCATACTCCGTTGTTGAAGGTTGATGAACTCAAGCACCTTTCCTTCCCTCATCTCAAGGGTAAAGAACCTATCAAGAAAAGCAGCCTTAAGCTTCTCCCAATCAGGAGGACCCGCATCTTTTGGTCTCCCTTCTTTCCATTGGTTGAACCAAGTTTGAGCAACACCTTTTAGTAGATAAGCGGCCAACTCCGCCTTTTCCACCGGCGTCAGTCCCATGATCATCAAAACCTTATAAACCTCATCGATGAACTCTTGAGGATCTTCCTCAACCTTAGAACCATGAAACTCCGGAGGATTCATCCTTGTGAATTCCCTCACTCTAGATGCCGCCGTACTCACATTTGGGCTTACGGGAAACGAAACCTCCATATTGGCTTGGGCCATCACGGCTTGAGCCAACACTTGAAAAACAGCCCTAAACTCCACATTAGTCACTTGCTCGGCCAAAGGATCAACCAGAACATGAGGAGCTTGGGGAAGAGCTTCTTGTTTCGCATTCTCCCTCACATTCCTTCTAGCATAAGATCTTCGAGTAGCCATGTCCTGTAGAGCATCGGATAATGATTAGGAGAGAGACCTTATAAAGTTAAACTCTATCGCACGACTTTAGAGTAATGAAAGAAGTGAAGTTTCCTAAACATCTTATAGCCTCTCATTCATAAATGTGGCACGCTTCACACTCATGAACAAGACTCTACTTGACGTGGCTTATGAGACATCCTAGGACCACTATAAACCTTGTGCATAGATACCAAGTTTATCACGAGCCAGGGGTACCCCCTAGATATAACATGGCATATAGAACCCCGAAGGCCCCATATAAGCCACTTAGCTTTCATAACATAAGAAATAGAACAATAAGAGTAAAATAATAGTCCAAGTCCAATAGTTTTATAAAACAAAAATGGAAGTCTAAACCACTTGTCTCAATATAGCCATCTAGTACAATAGAATGAGATTGGGCCTAGCCCATACATCATGTCCAAAATTGAAAATACGTGAAAGAAAGTGAAACCATGAACATGCATCCTCGAATCATGAGGACTCACAAAAGCTCAGGAATCTCGAAGTCAACCACTAGCCACGAAACTGAGAAACCTGACATTTCATGTACCAAGTATGCGTTAGTACAAAATAATGTACCAAGTATGATAGTCATACATAAAACATTTAAATCATGCTAAAATAGGACATTTTATTTCATAACATGCTATTGACCAAGCTAAAAAATGATATAAAAGAGTTAGAAAACATGGTCAATGCAAAATAATTTCATTTGAAACCTTTAAACACATATGAGATACTTCTTGAAGTAACCTGAGTTCATTATTAATATGGGAATTAGCCTTAACCGACATAGAGACCATGTGAGCTATAACATGATCCCCCGGTGTCTCCCACACCGAAAAGGGTTGTCCCACTTGCTAATGTAAGGACCATGAACTTCTAGCTAAGGTGGATCCACTAGCTAATGTCTATCTAGACAATCATCCTATGGGGGAACATAGGAAAGGGATAAGAGATTGCTTCTAGAAACCTGGCCTCTACTAACGGAAGAGTTTCCATCTCAATATCTT
Source organism: Solanum etuberosum (assembly GCA_029582245.1). Classification (NCBI taxonomy): domain Eukaryota; kingdom Viridiplantae; phylum Streptophyta; class Magnoliopsida; order Solanales; family Solanaceae; genus Solanum; species Solanum etuberosum. Next base: position 61,327 of record JAJONR010032374.1, read on the forward strand.
CTTGGTGCTAAGCATAAATCCCACAGAATAGTCATTTCTTATTGTTCTTATTATCCATGGAAGGGCACGTCATCTTGCCAATCCAAGTCAAACCATCATCCATGAAAATGTATCATTCAACCAATCCAAGCTAAGTTTCATTAGGATAGCTCTTAATCTTTGATTCAATTATGTGAGAAAACCTTTCAATCTTAGAATCCTTATTATGTGAGAAAACCTTTCACATCTTGCTTTTATGTATATATGAGAAAAATCCTTTCAACAACACATCATCATCATTGATACTTTACTCTCAAAGCATCCTTAAAACATTTACATAGATTTCATAAAGACATGCATAATTCCGTAATTTACCTTCCAAGGTTCAAAACCCACTTTCAATCATCAACATTTAGAAAACATGGTTTAGATATAGATTTCATCATAAATCCTTGTAATTCTCTCAATACATGCTTAATTTCATATAACAACTCCTTTCATAATAAAAATCCCACATCACATGATAATAACTTGAAAACATGGGAATTACATGGGTTCATGGGAAAATCATCATAAAATCATAGTATTTCATCAATTCATGCATAAGAGATCATAATTCAATCATTTAATTCCACATTGAAAGGAACCCATGATAATTGAAGAAAACCCTAACTCAATTGGGGAATTCTAACTTTGAAATACAGGAACTTGGAAACTCCATGAATGGAAGGAATCCATGGATGAAAACTATCATACTTCACTTATCAAAGCCCACAATTACTTGAGGAATGGAGACTTGACCATGATGCTAGCTTGAATCCTTTCTTCTTCTTCAAGTTCTAGAGAGAGAAATATTTTGGAGAGGAAGAACCCTTTTTCTCTTGGTGAATTTGAGAGAATGATTTCTATTGGGAAATTCGGGGGTTAAAATACTCGTATAGGGGTCTTAGACATAGGAAAAATGACGTCGTATCAATATAAAATAATTAGGAAAAGACCCAACTATCCCTAAAACTTAACTGCCAGCCATGACCTACGACCACTGCCGACGGACCGTTATCAAGACGACAGACTGTCCTGCACGACCGTCGATGGTGGTCATAAAGGTAAATTTTGGCCATCAAACCCGGACCGTGGTCCGACCAACGGTCCGTTGGTCAGGACGTGGTTCTGGCCTGTTTTACTGGCGTAGGCTGTGCCATCCACGGACCACACCTACGGTCCGTGGTCCCATCCACGGGCCGTGGATGACCCTCGTGGGTTGGCAGCTACAACTCATTAAAAGTGTTATTTACCTTTTTTCAGATCCGGGGTGTTACAACACTCATCTATGCTCTAGTCCAAAGAATCCTTCTACATATTGTCGCTATAAATTGAATGATCTTCCTTGGAAGAATGAAAACTTGGGCCTTACATATTTTAAAAGCAAACAATACAACTCTATCCTTCTAGCATAAGATGAGAACTTAAATGTCCAAGAGATGATTTTTGAGATCTAAGCTCTTTAGTAAATATTTATATCATAGGTCATAATTAGCTTTTTGACAGATGTTCATTCTAAAAGAGATATACGAGTATAATTTTTTAATGATGTCATATTTATCTATTTGTACAACTAGGGTTAGTTGTTGTATCAATGTATGACTCATTATTGTATCAAATCCTATATATTCTTCATGAGTGTATTAATAAAATATATTTTTTCTAATTCTCTATCTAATGTGTAAGTTGTTTTATGGTATCAGGGCTCTAAATGCTCACACGACTATGATACAAATTTTTCCCCACCAACCCTAGCTACTGGTTCAACCAAAATAGCCCTCAACACCACTGTTGTCAACGCAGATAATACTGCCATCGTGCAATTTAATCCTGAATCTCAACCACCCCATTAAACTTGCGAACAACCATAACTTCACTACCTAGAAGACACATGTGTCGATGCTTATGCATAGACATAACCTTTTTGGTTACCTCTAAATCAAACTTATACCAACTAGTTTCTCCAATATTAGCTTGTTCAGAAGTCCATCTTAGCATTGGTAGAACCTATACTTGCATCTACTGTTGTAACAACTACATCGGCACGCACAAAGCGTGGGAATCCCTGCACACTTCCTTCGTCAACAAATCACATACTAGAATTACCAGTCTCCAAGATCAACTAGCTCGTATTACCAAAGATTCTTGTCCTGTCACTGACTATATATGTGACATACGTTCGGTTGCTGATGAACTTGCAATCAATGGAGCACTAATCACAGATGTTCAATTTACTGTGAGAATCCTTCAAGGCCTTGTTCTCAAATATAACGCTATCTCTACAACCATTCGATCGCATGAAACAATGATCACCCATGAAGAACTTTATGAGAAAATTCTTCATCATGAGATCTTTCTTAAGCATGAAGAAGCCAAACAGACACCACCGATTACTAGTGCAATTGCTCAATGAAACAACCAAGCACCTTCATGAAAGAACAATAAAATAAAGCAAAGAGGTAATAGCTCACAAAGTAGCCAACCATGGTTTTTCAAAACAACTCGAGACTCATCAAATAGAAAGCAATGAAGCTCTCTTTGAAATCAACAACCCCAAAACACTGACAATGTCCTTGATTGTCAACTCTATCATCGCCCCGATCACTCCACCAAAGTGTGTAGATTCCAGCCTCACAACCACTTTTGGGCTCGTGCTAAATATGTTGCTCAGTTCAGAAAACAACAAGATCGATGGGTTATTGATTCGGGACTAACCAACACATCATAATTAATTCTTGCAGCTTAGCCACTTCCCAGGACTACCACTGACCCGAAAATATCTCAATGGGAAATGGTAATACCATTCCAATTCCTCACACTGGTAACACTCACTTATGTGTATCAAATAAAGTCTTCAAACATAGCATTTGTTCCCTAGTCATAAAAATACATCTTCTCTATGTCTCTAGATTTTGTAACGACAACAAAATATCTATTGAATTTTTTCCTCTTAATTTTCTTGTGAAAGATCTGATTATGGGGGCACCTCATGTGTGAGGGAAAAATAAATATGGGTTGTATGAGTGGACGCAAGAGATAAAATGCATATCCCAAGCTTAATCTAATTTGGTAGTTCATCGTCTTCATATTTACATGTGGCATCACTATTGGGGCATTCAAATCGTCAAAGTTTACATAAATTGTTAACAACGTTTTCATTTCCATTTTGTAATTCAAAAAACACTTCAATTTGTAATTCTTGCAATTCAAAAAAATGCACAGGTTACTTTTTCTGAAATATAAACTACAAAGTCAACATCCACGATAAATTATTTACGACGATTTATGGGAAGCATCCCTGGTGTTGTCCATTGACAAAATTTGTTATAATGCATTGTTTGTTGATGAATTTTTGAAATATATGTGGATATATACTATGAAAAATAAAAGTGAAGTTCAAGATGTTTTGAAAAGTCTACATATATTACTTGTACACTGCTTTTACACAAAAAAATCTCTCTTTTGACACAAGCGGTCGTGGACACAATGTCACATATAAGACCGAGCCTCGTTCAACACCATGCGTATACCTGGTTTTTCCAACAAATTTTACTTCCACCAGTGCTCTGATCCAATTCTTCAAAAAGAAATTATCGAGAGATGTTTTATTTTTTTGAAATATTTTTCCTTTACAAATTATTTTGTCTCATTTATCAAATTTTCAAATAAAATCATGGGAAAAGTTGAAAAGGAAATCGATAAGAATTTCACATGTGAAGATCAAAATTTAAACGGGGATCTTCCTCTTGCTATTGCGTGTGGATCTTGACAACAAAGTTTGTCCATGCCACTCACAACAAACATAGAGCAATCCCAAAGTTCAGGTATTCTCTTAAACTCTCCTCAGAATTCTATATCTAATGAAGCTACGATTTCCTCTCCGAATTCTCGACAGCCACTCAATCCTTCTGCACCTTCTTCAAAAAAACAAACCACCCATTTTAAATAAGAAAACCCACCCATTTTAACTTACAAACGACACAATCCAACTTCAGCTCCTCAGTCGTTGCCTTCATCGGCTAGTCAAAACACCTATCTGCTTCCTTCAGTACCTTATCCTATTGAACCTTCTTCTACTCCACATTTATCGGCTATCATCACCCCCTCTAAGAACACAACTTATCCATACCAGTTCAACCGTACTTTCCACCCCACTCATTCCAAAAACAATATCCATAAGCCCAAACAATTTCCTAGTTTTCTTGCTCACTCTCCATGTCTGAAAATATATTTTTTCTATAAAAAAGCTCAACATGAATCATATTGGAATGATGTTATACAAGATAAATTTGATGCCCTTGTGAGGAATCAAACGTGGACTTTGGTTTCCAATGATCCTTTGAAAAATGTAAGTGGCTATTCACATTAAGCATCATCTTGATGGCTCTATTGAAATGTACAAAGCTCGATTAATGGCCAAAGGCTTCACCCAACCTCCTTGAATTGACTACCATCCAACCTTCAATCCGTTAGTCAAGTTTACAAGCCTTCACTTGGTTCTCACCATTGTTGTTCAATGCAATTGGTGAGTTCATCAACTTAATGTAAATAATGCATTCTTGCAATGACATTTTAGAGGAACAAGTTTATATGAGACTACCTCTTGAATTTGAGTATCAACTTTTTGAGATGATGTCTGCAAACTTAACAGAGACGTCTACCGTCTCAAACAAGCACCTAGAGCTTGGTATGGCGAGCTCAGAAACTTTCTGGTAACAGAAAGTTTTTTAAAATCACATTCTTCTTAATTCTTTTTTTTGTAACAACTGTAAAAGATTACCATAACCACCAAAGAACATTTACAAATAAAGAGCACCTTATTTCCAAATTCATAAATGAGGCCTCCAACAAAACAAGAAGCGAATTACATCTCTAATTCTCTAACAAAGCTACTACAGCTCTATGCTCTCTTAATATTACTAAGTAAATGTATCCTCTCCCCTATCTCATTCTTTATCTGTGTGACAGTCTCTTTAGTACGTACATTTTTATCTCTGAATTCCTTCCAGTTCCTAGCACGCCAAGTAAGATAAAGCACAACTCCATAACAGGCTGCTATGACTTCCTTATGAAATTTCCTCCAGTGCTTCTTCTTGATGTTTTCCAAGACTTGCCTAATTCCTCCAGCAGGGACACTTACCCTGTCCATTTCTGTACCTCCAACCATACTTCTTTAGTCCATCTGCAATGCTCAAACAAGTGAGAATTAGTCTCCATCACTTATTCATCACAGAGGCAACAATCAGTCTCATCATCTTGAATGTGGAGCCTCAGTTTCCTCTCTTGTGTTAGTAGCCTACCATGTACAACCCGTCATACCAAAAATCTATGCCTAGGAAAGGACATATAGGTACATATTAATTCTACATTCTTTAGTTTTGGTCTCTGACATATGATTTCCAAGTAGCTACTGGTAATAGAATACTTCCCATCTTTTGTGAGTTGATATTTGTCTCAAATGTACAATTGATACATATGTGCCTTGAGAGTAGTTAGTTTCCTCCAATACCAATTGTTGTCCACCGAGGCTGTGTGTTACCAAATAGATATATCTTCTTTTATATAGATGTCATGTACCCACTTAACCCATAATGATTCCTTGTTGACTGTTAATTGCCAAATAAGTTTCCCCACAGAGGCAACATCCCAATTACTACTACCTTTAATGCTTAATCCTCCTTGACTCTTTGGAAAACATACATGTTCCCATGATACTAATGCAACCTTTATTTTATCCTCAGACCCTCCCCATAGATAGGTTCTACAAGTTTTGTCCACTTCTTTCAATACGCACTGAGGAAGGATAAAAACTGCTCCCCAAAAACTCTATATAGAGAACAAAACTGTATTTATCACTTGTAGCCTACCTGCATATGACATATGCTTAGAATAAGTCATAGTGATCCTTTGGGTGATTTTAGAAATGAGTGCATGACAAACCATCAACTTCCATTTCTTAGGAGAGAGAGGTAAACCCAAATATTTAGTATGAAATTCCCCAATAGTGAACCCAACCCTTATTAACAGTTGGTCTCTAATGCCAGCATCTACTCCGGCTAGAAACAAACTTAACTTCTCCATATTTTCTTCCAACCCAGACACCTTGGTAAAGTGCGCCAATGCCTCCATAACTCTATTCACAGACTTCATATTACCTTTGCAAAAAATCATTAAGTCACCGCAAATATAAGATGAGTAAGCTTCAATTTCTTACACATAGGGTGGAATCTAAAGTCTGGTAAATTCCCCATACTATTCAGTATTCTAAGAAAATATTCCATCACTAGCACAAATAGCAATGGTGAGACAGGGTCCCCTTTCCTAAGCCCTCTCTTACCAGCAAAGAAACCACAGTTTCCACCATTCACTTTGACTGAAAATTTTGGAGTTGTCACACATAACATTATCCATTTGACGAACTCCTTAGGAAACCCAAAACCAATCAGCATCTCCTCTAGGAAATCCCAACTAACCATGTCATAAGCTTTCCTAGAATCTATTTTCATAAGGCATCTAGGAGAAGCATTCTTCCTATTGTAGTGTCTCAATATGTCATGAAAAATAAGCACATTATGAATCATATATCTTCCTTCTACAAATGTTGATTAATTTTCTTCTACTATATGACTGATTGCTTTCCTTAGTCTGCTACAAATAATTTTAGATATGATCTTATGGATGACATTACAGGAGGAAAGAGGTTGAAATTGGCTGGCAAACTCAAGACTTTCTACCTTGGGAATAAGAGCAATACTAGTGGAATTGACTTGCCTTAGAATCTTGCTGGTCTGGAAGAATTCTAACACTGCTCTAGTTACATCTTTCCCTACTATGCCCCATGAAGTAATGTAAAAACCACTTTCAAAACTTTCCGGACCTGGGCTCCTATTTCTGTTAATCTTGAACACTATCTAATTAACATCATGTGGATCAAAAGGTTGGATCAGCTCCTTTCTATGCACCTCAGTAAGCAGTGGCCCCTGTTTTATCATTAATCCACTAGCATGCCCCTTGTTGTCTTTTTTACTACCAAGAAAGTCCTCATAAAACTGAACACATAGATTAGCAATTATGGTGGGATCATTTTGTGAAACTCCTGCACTATCCTTTAGTTGAGTAATAGCAAGCTTCAACTTCTTATGCTTTATGATTGAGTAGAAATAGCTGGTGTTATCATCACCCAATCTAATCCATGTAGCTTTATTGCGCTGTTGCAACCAAACTTCAGCCAAATAGGAAGAATTCCTAAACTTGTGATAAGCTTGGTATTCTAACTGTTGACATGCCTCATCTGTCGGACAGGAGTGTAGTGCTTCCTATGCTTTCTGTAATGTTTCCCTGTCTGTATTGGCTTCAGCAACAGTATTTTGGAAAGCTTCTGAGTGTAACCCTTTTAGCCTCCGCTTCAAAAGTTTAAGTCTCATCACCACCTTATACATCATGCAACCCTCTATATGTACACCCCATCCTTCTTTCACAATTGTTAGGAACCGAGGATGTTGTGCCCACACATTACAAAACAGGAAGGATCTTTTCACCTTATACACTCTTCTTAATTCATCTTCCATAATTCATAATTTATATACTTATACATGTTAATGACATTATTATTATTTGAAATCAAGACCATGGTATTCGACAAATTATCAATGCCCTTTTTCAATGTTTCTCTCTCAAAGACATGGGTCACTTAAACTACTTCTTGGGTGTTGAGGTTATGTTGTATCAAACTATGTTTGGGTGTTTTCTCAATGGACCACTCTTATGTTTGTTGTTACTGTTCTCAATGTTATCCAGGTTGATCCTAATGTTAATAACAATTTCTTTCGGATAATTATTGGCAAGCCACAATATTTGTCCTTTGTCATGACCCAGGGGTACCCCTAGATGTAACAAGGCGTATAAGACCCCGAGGGACCTCATACAAGCCACTTAGCATATAATAACATAAAGTAATAGAAAAGGTGCGGAAATTTAAAACATTATCAATACAATCGAAGTCCTTATAAAATGAAGCGGAAGTCTAATACAATTGTCTCAAACCATCTAAATATCATGAGTAAATCATGGGATACAGCCCATACAATAGTCCAAACATAAAAGAAAGACATAAAGGACAATGGTGGTCAAATCCTCGAACACAATGAGGACTCACCAAATCTTCACTTTCTTGATCAACTACGAACCTAGCCACGAGTGTGAGAATCAATATTTACAGACCCTACATTTGATAAGAATGTAGGCAAAGTATGTGTTAGTACAATCATGTACTAAATATGATGGCTAGCATAAACAACATAAACATAATAGTTAGTCAATGTAAACCATAAGCACAATCAATGCACATAAATCATCTTCATAATAAGAAAGGAATACTTCTCAAGTAACCTTACTCATCCTTAGTCAAGACTTGGGTCATCCGCCTCTAGTCAACTTACCTCATGGAAGGCATATCAAGCAACAATCCAAGCTATTTCATTCTTCATATCATAGTTCTTATTATTCATACTTACTTTTAAAGACATGGGGATTCTCCTATTTGCCTAAATTATAAAGGCTAATGGGTATTAGCCTCTTGCGTTACTTACTTTTAGCGCGGCTACTCGCCTCCACACCATTTCATATGATACGGGTACTCGCCTCCAAATCATCTCATAAGAATCATGGGTACTCGCCTCCATGTACATTCATCATAGTAAGAACGTGGGGACTCACCTTTTGTTCAATTCTAAAGAATATGGGAATCGCCTCATATCCTTTCATATGGAGGTCAAGGGTAATCGCCTCTAGCCTCATCATTTAGATAGTCTTTTAGTCTAGATTCATTTTAGGTGAGCAATCATTTCAACCTAGAATCATTCATGTGAGTTAACCTTTCACATTCATACTTCATCATTAAGCAATTAATGTGGGAAGTATCTCTTCCTCAATAATAACATCAATTACCAATAATACTTATCATAAGCTTTACTCTCAAAGCTTTAATTTATGAATTATAGTTGCAAATGCAGTTCTAATTTTGTGTTCTTAGCTTGCTCGAGAGAGAGGTTTTGGAACCAAAGCTTTTGATTAATGGTTTGTAGGTATTGGGTTGATTTGGGTTCAGCTCGAGAGAGTGAATCCTAAACCCAATCCTGCCCATCTTGCTCGAGAGAGAAGATGTATTAAGGTTATGGGATGTTCTTAATTTCTATGCTTGTTGATGTTCGAGAGAAATCACTTGAAGCAGAATAGTTGTTCGAGAGAAAACTATTTCAATTATAGTCTAGCCTACCCACTGATATTTAGCCATTTACTAGTAGTTTCAATTACTCATATATCGAAATTTGCCTATAATCGATCACATCCCGAGAATTCCTCTCCTTATTGTTATCTCAAATTGTTTGTGACTGCATTGTAGTTGATAATTGCAAACCAACAACCCCCATCTGACATTTAATGTCACCCCTTTGATTTGTTTCATGTTTTTTTCCGATAATTTATATTCCTATATCTAGTTAGATCACATTCATACTTCTTAATTGAACTTTGAACACGTATCGCTCCCTGTGGAATTCGACCCCAACTCATTTGTCGGGTTTTATACTGCTTAACGATCGTTTACACCTAGAATTGGATGAGGTGTGCTTGAAACGTTAATCAGTTGGCAATTTGGACACTTAGCTACAAATCCCGCAATATCCTTCTTCATCCCATTCCACCACTAGATCTCCCGCAAATCACGGTACATCTTGGTGGCTCCCGGGTGAATAGAATACCAAGAACTATGGGCTTCCGTCAAGATTTGTTCCCTTAAGTTATCAATATTTGGAACACATAATCGACCTTGGTATCTAAGTACTCCATCTCCCCCTTGGGAGAAAGCCTCAACGGACTTCTTGAGTACCGCTTCTTTCAACTCGACCAAAATTGGATCTAGACATTGCTTAGCTTTCACATTACTCACAAAAGACGATTCAGAACCATTATGAACCATGACACCACCCTTGGCGGAGTCTACCAATCGGCCCAATCTATGCACATCTCGTACCAATTCCTTCTTATCATTATCAATGTGAGCAACACTACCCATAGACAACCTACTAAGAGCATCTGCTACTACATTTGCCTTTACGGGGTGATAAAGGACACTCATGTCATAATCCTTCAATAACTCAAGCCACCTTCTTTGGCGAAGATTCAAATCTTTTTGATTAAACACATATTGCAAGCTTTTGTGGTCGGTAAACACATCTACATGAACACCATACACATAATGCCTCCATATCTTTAGGGCAAAAACCACCGCCGCTAATTCAAGATCATGGGTCAGATAATTCTTCTCATGAACTTTAAGTTGCCTTGAAGCATAGGCAATAACCTTTCAATTTTGCATAAGCACACATCAGAACCCAATTATCAAGGCATCACAATATACCACAAAACCAACCGTTCCATCCGGTAAGGTCAAAACCGGAGCGGAAGTAAGTATATTTGAAAAATTTTCTCACATAATTCTGATCATACAAACTTAGCCTTCTTTTGAGTCAGAGTTGTCAATAGAGAGGCAATAGAAGAGAACCCCTCAACAAATCATCGATAATAACCGGCCAAACCCAAGAAACTTCTAATGTCCGAAGGTGATAGAGGTATATGCCAACTCTTGACCGCATCCGTCTTCTAAGGATCCACCTGTATACCGTTGCTTGAAACAATGTGACCAAGGAAAGCTACGGACCTTAACCAAAATTCACATTTGCTAAACTTTGCAAAGAGTTGTTGTTCCTTAAGGATATGCAATACGATCCTCAAATGATCAATATGATCATTCTCACTTCTTGAGTAGATCAAAATGTCATCGATAAACACAATCACAAACATGTCAAGGTATTATCTAAAAACTCTATTCATCAAGTCCATAAATGCCGCCGAAGCATTAGTCAACCCAAACGACATTACCAAAAACTCATAATAACCATACCAAGTTCTAAAGACGTCTTCGGAATGTCATTTCCTCTCACCCTCAATTGGTTATTACCTGATCGAAGATCAATCTTAGAGAAATAACTTGCCCCTTGAAGTTGGTCAAACGAATCATCAATCCTCGGGAAAGGATACATGTTCTTAATAGTCACTTTGTTCAACTGTCGATAGTCGATGCACATTCGGAGTGAACCATCATTTTTCCTAATGAACAAAACTGGAGCACCCCATGGAGAGATATTTGGTCGGATAAAACCTTTGTCCAACAGATCTTTCAACTGATCCTTCAACTCCTTAAGTTCCACCGGAGCCATTCTATAAGGAGGAATAGAAATAGGTTGCGTATCGGGAAGAAGGTCAATACCGAAATCTAGTTCTCTTTTGGGAGGAATACCAGGTAGATCATTCGGGAACACTTTCAGAAACTCCTTTACAACTGGGACCAACTCAAGAGAAGGGGTTTCGTAATCTACATCCCTCACCCTTACTAGATGGTAAAAGCAACCTTTAGAAATCATCTTTCAAGCCTTAAGGTAAGAAACAAACTAACCCCTAGGCACGGAATTTCCCCCCTTCCACTCTAGGATAGGCTCATTTGGGAATTGGAATTTAACTACCCGAGTTCTACAATCAATAGAAGCATAGCAGGAATGCAACCAATCCATACCAAGGATGACATCAAAGTATAACATATCAAGTTCTATGAAGTCAGCAAGAGTAACTCTATGGGATAAGGAGACGGGACACCTTCTATATACCATCTCAGCCAACACAGAATCACCAACAGGGGTAGAGACAGAAAAGGGTTCTAATAACACTTGAGGATACACATCAAATCTCATAGCCACATAAGGAGTCACAAAGGAGAAAGAAGCACCTGGATCAAGCAGAGCATACACATCAATTTGAAAAACTTTTAACATACCAGTCACCACATTCGGGGAACTCTCTTGGTCACCTCTAGTCTGGAGAGCATAGAATCCATTTTGTTTAGGAGCATTTGCACCCGAACCACTTGGACCAGATGAAGGGTAGGGTTGAGCCCTACGGTGAGTATCTCCCTCCTTCTTAGAACCCGAATGACAATCCCTTATATTGTGGTCCGTCTTACCACACCCAAAGCAAGCATTGGAGCCCGCTAGATACTTACACTCATGATTCCTTCAACATTTAGCACAAGTGGGCATCAAAGACCTATTACCATCTCCTTGAGGTTTAGGGTTAGACACCCTTTCATTGTTAGGCTTCAGAGGAGCATTTGAAGAACCTTGCCCGAAGAACTTTTTCCGAAACCTTGGATGACCTCGTCCACCAGACCTAAAATGTGAAAAGTTACCATTATCTTTTCTTGCCCTCTTTGCTTCCCTATATCTTTTCTTGAGTTTTTCTTCCTCAATTTGTTGGGCATGCACCATAAGGTGGGAAATTTCCATGTCATGGACAAGCGTAGCGGTGCGGCACTCTTTGACAACCAAGTCAGAAACACCCGACACAAACTTAGTCATCTTAGTCCTACTATCCGCCACAATAGAAGGAGCATATTTAGATAGTTGAGTGAACCTCAAGGCATATTCCCTCACACTCATATTTCCTTGCCGAAGGTTGATGAACTCAAGCACCTTGGCCTCTCTCATCTCAAGAGGGAAGAATCTATCAAGAAATGCACTTTTGAACCTTTTCCATTCTATGGGACCCGCTCCTTCCGGCCTTGCCTCTTTCCATTGATTGAACCAAATTTGAGCAACCCCTTTGAGTTGATAAGCAGAAAATTCCACCTTCTCTACCAGAGTCACTCCCATAATAGCAAGTATCTTATAGACCTCGTCGATAAACTCCTGAGGATCTTCCTCAACTTTGGAGCCATAAAATTCGGGGGGGTTCATCCTTGTAAAGTCCCTCACTCTTGTCGCTGTTGTACCCACATTTGGGTTCACGGGAGCTACCACCTCTCTATTGGATTGGGCCGTCACGGCTTGAGCCAACACTTGGAAAGCCGACGTAAACTCCACATTTGTTACATTCTCAGCCAACGGATCAATCGGAGCTTGAGGAGGAGCTTGGGGAGGAACTTCTTGACCCACATTGTCTCCCTCAGTACTTATAGCATTATCCCTCCTGGTAGTCATATCCTGAAAACAATCGGGTAAGGATTAGGAGAGACTTATAGAGTTAAACTTCATGGCATGACTTAGAGAAATGAAGAAGTGAAGTTTCCTAAACATCTAGTAGCCTCTCATTCATAAATGTGGCGCGCTTCACACTTGTAAACAAGACTCTACTTGACATGGTTTGAGACATCCTAGAACCATTCTAAACCTTGTGCTCTGATTACCAAGTTTGTCACGACCCAGGGGTACCCCCTAGATGTAACAAGGCGTATAAGACCCCTAGGGGTCTCATACAAGCCACTTAGCATATCATAACATAAAGTAATTGAAAAGGTGCAGAAATTTAAAATTTTATCAATACAATCGAAGTCTTTATAAAATGAAGCGGAAGTCTAATACAATTATCTCAAACCATGTAAACATCATGAGTAAATCTTGGGACACATCCCATACAATAGTCCAAACATAAAAGAAAAACATAAAGGATAATGGTGGTAAAATCCTCGAAGACAATGAGGACTCACCAAATCTTCACTTCCTTGATCAACTACGAACCTAGCCACGAGTGTGAGAATCAATATCGCCGGACCCTACATTTGATAAGAATGTAGGCAAAGTATACGTTAGTACAATCATGTACTAAATATGATGGCTAGCATAAACAACATAAACATAATGGTTAGTCAATGTAAACCATAAGCACAATCAATGCACATAAATCATCTTCATAATAAGAAAGGAATACTTCTCAAGTAACCTTACTCATCCTTAGTCAAGACTTGGGTCATCCACCTCTAGTCAACTTACCTCATGGAAGGCATATCAAGCAACAATCCAAGCTATTTCATTCTTCATATCATAGTTCTCATTATTCATACTTACTTCTAAAGACATGGGGATTCGGCTCTTTGCCTAACTTATAAAGGCTAATTGGTATTCACCTCTTGCCTTACTTACTTTTAGATCGCGGGTACTCACCTCTACAATCTCATCATATGATGTGGGTATTCGCCTCCACACCATTTCATATGATGCGGGTACTCGCCTCCACATCATCTCATAAAGATCATGGGTACTCGCCTCCATGTCTATTCATCATAGTAAGAACGTGGGGACTCACCTCTTGTTCAATTCTAAGGAATATGGGAATCGCCCCATATCCTTTCATATGGAGGTCAAGGGTAATCGCCTCTAGCCTCATCATTTAGATAGTCTTTTAGTCTAGATTCATTTTAGGTGAGCAATCATTTCAACCTAGAATAATTTATGTGAGTTAACCTTTCACATTCATACATTCATCATTAAGCAATTAATGTGGGAAGTATCTCTTCCTCAATAATAACATCAATTACCAACAATTCCTATCATAAGCTTTACTCTCAAAGCCCTAGGTCTCATGATCATCAATTATTCTTTATTCTCAAGCAATTCTAATCATAATTCATCAATTCTATAAGGATATATCTAAACCCACAAAGTTTTCCTTTATGGCATCAACCCAACTATATCAATTCTAGGTTAGAATCATGGAATAGGCATGGGTACATGTAATTTCATCCTAAAAACATGATTTACTATCAATTAAATCATAAACAATCATTGTCCACCCAATTGGATCAACATCCATCATAACCCACAACATTGGAAGAAACCCTAACTAGAATTGGGGTATTCTTCATCAAATTGGGAAAATTATAGGGTACTCCATGGATGAAAAACCATCATACCTTGATTACAAAGCCCACAAATTCTTGAGGATTGAAGACTTGACCTTGATCCTAGCTTGAATTCTTTCTTCTTCTTCAAGTTCTAGAGAGAGAAATATTTGAGAGAAGAGCCTTGGGATTTCTTTTGGGTTCTAGGGTGAATGACTTAATTGGGGGGAATTTTGGGAATATAATGTTTATATACTTTTCTAGGTTAGGGGTAAAACGATGTAGTATAGTTTTAAGAAAACCATAAAAAGACTTTTAAGACCCTAACTCAACTTTAAGAGGACTGGACGTTGAGGCTCGCCCAAGGCACTTGAACCCTTGGCTCGCCTAAAATTCCAATAGCTCCCTTGATGGAGCAGGCCACTAGGCGGTGGGGAGGAGCATATTTGCATTGAATTTCAATTTTAGCTATTCCTCACATCATACAATCACTAGCTCGCCTAAAATTCCAGTAGCATATTTGTATTGACTTTCAATTTGTCGTGACCAGGTGTAACACATAAAGGTTGAAGTGAAACATTTACATGTTTCTAATCGGGTTGCTAATGTCCTAACCAAGCCACTGCCGCGTGCTTCTTTCATTTGTATGTTTGACAAGTTGGGTACTCTAGATGTTAATACCAACTTGTGGGGGCGTAAAAGAGATATACGAGAATAAAATTTTAATTATGCCATACTTATCTACTTTTACAGCTGAGATTAGTTGTTGTATCACTGTATGACTCATTGTTATATCAACTCTTATGTATTTTTCACTACCGTATGAATAACATATAGTTCTTCTTATTCTCTATCTAGTCTATAAGTTGTTTTAATTTTACTATGACTCTTATTTTTCAATTGTAATTGTATTTTCATCAACAATTTAAAAGAAATTCAATTTGGTTATAACTTGAAAATTTACAAGTATCAAGGTAAGAGATTTCATATAGGGCCATCTCAACAAGTTTGGGGGGCCTAAAGTGAAACTTTATGGCGACGCCTTATTTTTTTAGTTGTCATATATAAATTGAATAGCTATAACATACTCAATGTAATCCTACAAGTGAAATCTCGAGAAGGTAAGATATACGCAGACCTTATGAAGTAAGGATGTAAATAATGAAAATTTTCAATGAAAATGTATAATATAAAGAATAATAAAATTTGACTTAAAATTTTTAAAAGTTTATATAGTGATATTGAAATAGTTGTGTAGAATTTGATATGTTGATATAATGATATTAAAATAGTATTGATTTGTTGGAGTGATTAAAATCTAAAGAATACACCAAAAACTTTTTTGATCCTTTCATAATCACACAATAATTTTTTTTGCATAATTGCGAAAAGGGTTTTACTGTTAGGTAGACTTTAGGATATTCAATAATGAGCGAATAAAAATAGAAAGGGGAATAAAAATTAAATGTAAGAATAATAATGTAGGTTCATGATAATCGTCAAGATATAAATAAGTCAACAAAATAGGTAGCGTTGCAAGAAAGGTGTTATATCGAGAAATAACCAGTTTTTCAAACTCGATTCAACTTTAAGAAGAAAATCAATTTTTAAAGGAGTGGCCACTCAATTTTTAAAAAGAAATTAAGAAAATTTAATATTTAAAGACTTTAACATAATTAAGTCTAAAAAATTAGAGAAAAGGGTACGAGGTTCTCATTTACATTTCAAGAAGGTTTTTAAGACATTTGAAGTATCCGCTAACACGCGGTTATCTAACAACTTGAAAATATTTTATTGGACTAACTTGAAAAGTATTTTTAAGGAAAAAGACAATTCGAAAATCACTTGAAAAGAAATGAACTTTAACATATTTGAAATAATTTAGAAAGGAAAGTACACTTTCTCAAAATAGCAAAATAAAGGAAAGACGATTAAATAAAATCATTCAAATGGGAATAAAGTATTATAACCAAAAATAGTTATCTTTAAGGGATTTAATTAAGTTAACCAAACAAATAAAGTTAGAGTTAATTAATAAAATTAATAATAATTACAATCCAATAGATAGATAGACAGAGAGAGACAGAGACAGAGACAGATAGAGAGAGGAGAGGAGTTTTGGGCCAAAACTGCTGCTGATTTGGGCCTCTTTTCGGTGAATACAAAAAAATTGTATATCAGCTCAGTTTCCTGTATATTGTATGTATACTGATGTATACAATCTATTTTTCAGCTATCGAGACTTGTATTCTTGCTTCCTTTTCACCCTCGAACAACGGAGGCCAACTCTATACTCGCAAATGTGAGGAGACGATGAAAAGAGTTCAAATCGGACTCCACAAATTATCACATGTAAAGAAAGTAAGGGAAAAGAATTAGTATACTCCCTTGAATGCTTTCTAGAAATAAAGTTACATGAAAATATAACTCAATGCACATGCTAGAATGAATATGGTAATTAACAAAAATGTTTCAACTTCCAGTTGGCTCGCAAATAAAAGACAAAGACATGTTTATTCCAAAAAATGTGGAAATCATGAAAGTATTAACAAACCTACATACAAGAAACATATTAAAATAAAACCTTGAGGCCTACTGTCTAACATGCTCAAATTTTAACAAAAAACTACATGAATATTTAAATCCATATGATATTGCAAGGAACAATAGATAATTAGTTTTGGAAAGGAAAATGAGTTTAAAGCTTGAAATTCCAAACAGTGACATTACATCATTGTTTAAGAATAGAGTAAGATTCACACAAATTTGTATTTACGAAGAGGTGAACATGTTGTTGCTTATCAACAATAAACTCATTGCGATGCGGAAACCAACAAGAATTTGATACTCTTTACAATGTCAAACCATATATGAGAACAAAGGGAAAACCTTTCTATTTTGTAATTAAGGATATTAGTTACTGAAAAATATGAAACTTCGCCACATATAAAATGTTAGGGTTTTACCGTGATTTTCTTTCCTTATTTGAAGTTTATTTTTTTTCTTAAAAAAAAGTCAAAATATTACCATAAATGTTTGAACTTTTTCTGAAAGGAAAATATAATTTTCTTCCATATTTGGTTTATTCTTTCCTTAGAGGAAAAGTTTGGAGGTCTATAAATTGAAGATCCCTATACTCATAGCATAATACAATAGAATCCACAACGTAGACGCCTAGAGAGTTTTGTTTATGGGAGATTTTCTCTCTACAGTTTTAAAGTTTTTTTATTAGTTTTTAATTATGTATGTCAATTGGTCATATCATATAATAATATTATGTCTTTTAATATAGTTTTTTTTGTCATATAATTTATTATCATATGATTTGCAATTGTAAGCTTCCGCATGACGCCCTAATCACTTTCGAACCCAACATAAAATTCATCCTTTCTCAAAGCTTTAAACCGAAATTTATTGCAAACTAAACAAGAATATGCTAATTTCACATGAGATTTAATATTCCATACACGAGTCACAAACTGCATTTGTAGCTAAATCACACTTAAATCATGCTATTTCATTCACGTAATAAGATGGGCTAAAATCAGTAATAAACTATGCCAACAAATATAAATAAATTTTTTTAAAAGCAAACTATGATAGAATCAGTCTATAAATCGACTAAATGACATAAAGAGAAACAAATCAAGATTGGGAGAGGGGTTTTACCTTTTGTGGAGCAGCGTTCCGAGACGGCGAGCTTAGAGGCGACTAACTCACACCATCAATGGAACTTCGCCGGAGAAGCCTTCGAATTCGACAATCAAGACTTGTAAACGTTTACTCCTAAATTAAATAAGTTGTTTTAGGGATTTTTCCCTTGCTAAAACTTATGTATTAGAGGATGAAATTGTGTGTTCTTGGAATGAACGATTCGTGCTAACTGGAATAAAGAAATTGGGCCCAAATTTGGGTGTTGCGAAAAGTGGGTTGTGTGAATTGAAAGGAAAAGGATCCAAAATTTAGTCTTGCAATTAAGTTAGGATGATGTGAGGAATAGCTAAAATTACAATTAAGAAATGACCAAATGAATTGATAATTTAGCCAAATGAAGTTAAAGATTACATTTAACTAGTGAATTCGGCTAAAACTTAAATAAGACGAATTAATGTAATTAACTAACTAACTTCTTAATACAAATAAAATAAAATAATTAACTTAATTATAAACTAACTAACTTAAAAAAAGTTATAATTAAACTATACTAATTAACAAAAATAATTAAAGACAAATCTTTTTTAAACATATATATTATTTAAAAGTTATAAAGATGACAAAATAACTTGAAAATTATTTTGAATTTTATAAAACTATTATTTTAAATCGTTCGAAATTAAAGAAACTCGATTATTAATCTACATTGTGGAGGGTCAAAATTGGATGTCAACAAAAGGATGCTACAATTAACTAAACACTATTTCGTTTCTCAATTATTACAACAACCTCCACATTAAATAAAGTAAACAATTACTATTATATTTTGGGGGAAAATTTCACTAGTTTAGTGTAACACCCCAGAAATTTTTTGAGCTAAGACTCGAACCATACTTCGTTGTGAGTAGGATTTTACCGAGGAATTTAAAATTTCTTAAGTGTTAAGGTCACTACATGTATCACCTTGAGTTCCAAAAAAAACTAAATTGGAAATATCAGATTTTGCAAGTTATGCTTAAGTTATGAGTTTTGGGTTAACTTCAAATGATCATAACTCTCAGTACAGGATGAGTTAGGTGGGCTACAAGATAGCTAATGAAAGGTCTTTAAATTATCTTTCCAACGCCACCGAGTTTGCTAAATTTCGAGTTCGGATGAGTGAGTTATG
>JAJONR010032375.1:0-24379 GCA_029582245.1 Solanum etuberosum
AATTAAAGACCTTCCTTTATTCAAGACATATAACGTGGATGCACTTTATCAAGTTATTCAAGGAATGATACGAGAATCTAAAGCTTCATCAGGCCTCATTGTCAATTCATTTGAACAACTTGAGCAATTCTCCATGTCTAAACTCAGCCATGATTTTCCTATCCCAATTTTTCCAATAGGCCCCTTTCACTCTCATTTTCCGGCTTCTTCCAGCAGCTTGATGTCACAAGACCAAACTTCAATCTCTTGGCTAGACACAAAACCACCTAAATCTGTAATTTATGTCAGCTTTGGAAGCATTGCAGCAATAGAAGTTAATGAATTTCTTGAGATTGCTTGGGGCTTGGCAAACAGTAATCACCCTTTCTTGTGGGTGGTTAGGCCCGGGTTGATTCGTGGCTCAGAATGGATCGAATTGTTACCTAGTGAGTTCTTAGAGACGGTGGATGGAAGAGGACACATTGTCAAATGGGCTCCTCAGCAACAAGTGTTGGCACATCCTGCTGTTGGGGCATTTTGGACGCACAGCGGATGGAATTCAACATTGGAGAGTATATGTGAAGGGGTACCAATGATTTGTATGCCATGTTTTGGTGATCAAATGGTGAACGCAAGGTACGTTAGCCATGTTTGGAAAGTAGGAGTGCAATTAGAGAATGCCTTGAAGAGGACGAACATTGAGAATGCAATTAGAATGCTGATGGAGGAGGAAGAAGGGATACAAATTAAAGAAAGAATGTTAGAGCTGAAGGAGAAGGCAAATTCATGTTTAATGCCAGGAGGCTCTTCTTATGAGTCTCTAAGGAGCCTTACAAGTTACATCTCATCATTTTGATCATGTTTATCTTCTGTTCATGGACGCTCATTTCATCTTTATTTTGTGTGGATCTCCAGTAAAAATTTAGACTTTCTTATCTATCACTGCTCGCTCATTTTGATTCAACTCCTGAATATTCAGATCGATTCCATGGTTATACATTCTAGTTTTTACACTATTAAATTACAAATGCCAAAGCTACTGCGCCTTCTTATTGGTTGACAAAAGATGCCGCATTCTGATTGGTTATGTTTCAAAAGTTAGTTAAGAGTTGTTAGTTGGTTAATAGGAGACACGTGATGATCACATGGGTTGAGTGAGTCGGTGTAAATCTTCTATATATGGAGGTAGCTATGTACTACCTAAGTAAGAGAAGATTGTGTAAATTGTCCATTGGCATTGCAATGTAGTTGATGAAGATCCTTCAATAAAGCTTTCCAGTTCTGTTTTCTCTCTTTTTCTTTCCAGATTATACAAAGTTAATATGGTATCAGAGCCAGGTTGATCGAGGGGCTAAACAAAGGTTGAAGCTATCATCCCTAGCTCATTGATGCTTCAACAATGGTGGAAACACAAAGATCAGCAACAACAGTTGCTCCAGAATTAAGTTGATCCGCAAAGTAACCACAATCATCCTCTTCGTCTACAAACATCAGATACCCCTGGTATTGCCTTGATTCCTATAAAGCTCACAGGGCCAGAGAACTATGGTGTGTGAAGCAGATCAATGCATTTGGCACTTGTAGTCAAAAACAAGCTGGGATTTGTTGATGGCACATGTGCTAAAAGCTCATACACAGGATATCTGGACCTTACTTGCAACGGCCTTTGTTGGGTCCCATTTCAAGATGTTGTGCTTGGAATCTTAAACAACAAATGAAATAAATTGAATTGCTTGGAAGTTTACTTTTTTAAGTTTTCAGGATTCAAATTAAACTCAAAATCAATTTATATTACTATTCCAAAGTGCAGTGGATAGGGCTAAAAGCAGAAGAATAATGTAGTCATTTTCTACTTAAAAGATCAGCTTGGTATGAAACTGGAAAGGGAAATATAAAAAGGTAATTTTCTAATACTAGTGTAGGAAGGTTTGGATATCAGAAACGAGATTATGGAGATCAAAGTAGAGACAGATCCGGGATATAAATTTAATGGCTTCGACTTTTAAGATTTTTGAGTTGCATTGAATTCATTGTAACGTCAAACTATGGGTTCAAATCTTATATTTGTTGAGATTTTAATAAATTTTTACATATATCCATACTGTCGAAAATTATGTGTTCAGATGAATCCGTAGTCGATAGGCTACATCTTTCCCTGCACACAGGATAAGGTAGAATTTTTGTTTGAAGCTAGTGGCTCTTCCTCTAGGTTAATGCATACTTGTCATTGTTTTCGTGTTATCATTTTTTATCTTTATTTTTCTTTATCCAATGAAACTCCCCAATCGTAAAAGCTTTGCTTATTTATTGCTGTAAAGCTACTTGTAAGTTGTGAATGACTGCAATTGTAAAAGTGAAGCTACATATGTTGCTAGAGTTATTCAGAATAAATCTGCAATCTCTAGGCAACAATATAATCGCAGGTAACAAAATCAAGTTTCAGCTGAATCAGGTCCGTTTATGCGGCGGAATCATAGATCTTATGTCCTGTATAAGACGGTCCAGATTAATGTATGACGACCCACCTTCATTGACAGCTTTTTTTGCCAAAGTTGCCATATGCTCTGTTGTTTGCGAGAATTCACCATTTCTCTTCTCCATCAAATCTCTAATTGATTTTGCAATGATGTCTCTATCACATGTATCTTTTATGTCAAGTCCCATCTTCCAAACCTCTCCAACGAATCTACTATTCACTTGCTGATCAGCAAATCTCGGCCAACAAATCATCGGCACTCCTTCAACTATACTCTCCAATGTGGAATTCCATCCAGAGTGAGTTACGAAACCCCCAACTGCTCTATGTGCCAACACCTTTTCTTGTGGAACCCAATCAGCCATGTAGCCCCTTGCCTTTGTACCCTGCTTCAACTCCACAGGAATCTCATCTTTTCTCTCTTGTCCAATTATCAAGTCTGGCCTCATCACCCACAAGAACTTTTGCTCACTATTCACTAGACCATACCAAAATTCTAGTAGCTCTTCTTTCGTCAACCCTGCAATGCTTCCAAAACTAACATATATCACAGATTTTGATGGCTGCGTGTCAAGCCAAGACATGCAACTTTCATCTTCTTGCCACAAACTGTTTGAAGAGGTAGATTTTGTTGCAAGTCTAGCCTTTAGATGGGCATGAACAGCTCCAATTGTATAGACATTTGGACATACCGTTCGAATTTGAGAAAGTATGGGGCCTTCAAGATCTTCAAATGTGTTAAGTATGAGACCTCGCGCTCGAGGGGTTTGTCGTGTCTCTGTCATTACAATCCTGAAATCCGGGTTAGTTAAGTCACTCGCCTGACAAAAGCTTGGAAGGTCTCGACCTCTCAGAAAATCTTCCATGCCTTTTACTTTCGTCAATGTCAAGTCCTTTGCATTTTCTGATATTCATTTAATCAACGTTACTTCAGAGGCAAAATTTCTATTAATGTTATGTGTTTAAATATGTCAGGTGGAAAGTTAGAATTAAAAAGTTGTAAAACAAAAAAAATAGTATTGTATTTTTACCTTTGAGGGGAAGTTCTCCAGCTTGAATTAGCTCAGGGATGCAAAAGTAGGACCAGAAAGAACAGGCACTGACGGTGCGGAAATAGATAATAGGCAAGTTGATTTCTTCGGCTACATCAGCCGCCATGCTTAAGATTCCGTCGACAATGAGACATGCCACCGAAGAATTCGCTATGAATTCTCTAAGAAATGGTTTAGCAATTGTGTTTAGAGAATGATAGAGCATTGATATTCCATCACGAGTATTCAACCCATCCATAGAAATCCCATGGGGAAGTGCTTGCAAATGGAATCCAGTACCAAATCTGGAGAGCACATCTGTGTTGTTGAGGAGGCGGTCATGTGTGTCAACAGTGACAAGAAAGGTAATGTCGAAGTTAGAAAGAGAAAGAAGCTGGGCTAATTTAAGCATGGAGTTGACATGGCCTTGTGCAGAGAAAGGGAAGATGATAACATGAGGTAATGGATCCATCTTAATTACTTACTTGGTGGAGTAGTGTTGTGTTTGCTTCTGCATCTTATAATACCAGGAAGCTACAACTTATTATCATTTTGAGCTTGTGTGGTCAATTTTTATTGTCGTTCTGACCCTCTGTCTAGCTACTAGCACTTGCATGTTTACAAATTTAATTACAAGAGAATCTTTGATTTCATTTGGTAAAAGAAAACTCTAAATCATGACTCAATGGGTGCAAAATTAATCATTTTGAGTAGTATATTTTCTCAACACGTGAAATAGAAGTTCACTTTTTTGGTCCAAAGAAAAATGTAAACTGAACACCTCACCAAAGAAGGAAATCTTAGTAGCTCAGTTGGTTGACTATTTAAATTGTCACCTTGTTGGTGAGGGTTTGATTCCCCACATTGTAATCCTCTTCTCCACATTGTAATCCTCTTCCCATTTCCCTTCTCCTATCCCAATTTTTTTTTTTAAAAAGAAGAAATCTTTGACGGAGAGGATCGGACACGGGGTACAGGATAGAGTAAGAAAAAAATATATTGTAATTTAAGGGTGAAGTAGAGTTTTGGAAAATGTTTTCCTAAATTTTTGAAGAGAATTTATTTTCATTGAATTTGAGGAAAACAAGTTAATTTGAAAAACATTTTTCAAAACATTTAACTCTACCAAACATGAAAATTGAAAAAAAAAAATCAAAAAATATTTTCCTTCTTACCAAAAATACCCTTAATTTAATTCGATTCAATTAACTATTCAATATTAATGTCCAACTAACTAATAGGCGGGCCAACTTTTGTTGTATTTTTCAGCATTTGCCGGGACAAACCAAATTATTGCACTATGATGAGGTTAGCTTTGCCTATCATTTATGGTCCCAACTTTTCATTTATGGAATTATGATCTCCGTAATTCTTCAAAGGAACACGCACAACATATCTGTTCCTTAATTAGTTTGCAGTTTGAAGTACATACGTATGTAATTTGACAACATAGTAGTTCTCAATTTCACTTTTATTGACTAAAACTTCAAACTACACAATGATTTCAAACCTATGTAAACTACAGAATTATAAACTCTAATTTCTACACTCAAGAGAAAAAAAAAACAAGGTTTAAGTCCCAAAAAATCTACAAGTTGCACCAACTTGTTAGACCAAACTACACTCAAAACTTACTTGTAAATAAAATAATTAATTACAACTTTAGATGAAAAAACTCTTCCACTCTAATCTATGCAGCACTTTTGAACTCAGTAAAAACTCTCTCAATAATTGATCCTGTTTTGCTTGTTTCTCTCTTTGTAAGTGCGCAACTTCTTTGGAAAAATTCTTGCTCTATTTATAGAACAAGAATTCTTTCCTACTTCAACTCACCTTCAATCAACTTGTATTGTTTCTTCTCCTTGAGCGACTTGGACATCCTTTTCCTTGTGTGTCTCGGACATCGAATTGTATTATTATTATTCCACCACCTCTATTTTATTCTTTTTCTCCATGTCCTAATTGGATATGGTCTTCAGAGATCATGTTTGTGTAACTTTTTCCTTTCTACTGTCAATCGTCAAAATCTATCTTATCTAACATCAATGATAGTGGCGGAGCCAAGATTTTCGTCAAGGATGTTCGTACTTTAGGACAAATAAAAAAATAAATCTTGCTGGTCAGATTATAAAGATTGGCTACAAAATAGTCATACCTCAATTATTGATTTCTACATAGTACTTCAAGTTGTTCATACTTTTCCCTGTTCAATATCAAATTAACCAACTATTCAAAATGAAAAATCTCAAAACGGAAACTTACAAAATATCAATGGATAAATCAAAGAAGATGAAGTAGGACAAATATATTGATGTATAGTTCATACACATCAAAATATGTAAAGTGGTAACTATAACTGCACTAGACGACACTTTATCTCTTGAAATGTTTTCATAATACACTCATTAGAAACATCTTTAAATACATTTTTCTACATAAGACACTAACACAACCATCTAAGAATTTATCATCCATTCGATTTCGCAAGTCAATCTTGATAATTTTCATTGTCGAAAAAGCTCTTTCAACTGTAGAAGTGGCAACAGGTAGAAGCAAAACAAACTTTACTAAAAGAAGTACGAGAGAATGGTTTAAATGCTTCTTTGTCTCAACTAACTTTCTTGAAAGTCCCCCAAGTCCACCCGAATTGGAGAACCTTTCATCAATATCATGAACATCAATGATGTAATTAACAAATTGATTCTCAAGAGATCTCATGTTGGATCCATCAAAGTCATCAGTATATAATTCAGTCATTCTCATTATCTTATTTATGTCAAAACTAGAAAATGAATCAATTGGATTCAAGCAAGATACTCTATTAAGCAAATCATTTGTCATCTTATTGAAATGGTCATTAAGTTCTTGTAGTTGTTAATCAATGATTTTATAAAATACATTCACACGATAATGATGCAAAGTAGTACAGTTTACTACTTTACGTCGTGATCTTCCAGAATTAGCATATGAATCATCAAAATTGGGTACTGAAATGGCATGCTTGATACATATGCCTCTACCTTTTCTTTAAGTGAATTCCATCCAATATTTTTTTAAAGAGAGGATCTCATTCATTATCTCTTAAAGCTTGCAACCTTCTCTTTGCTACCTTTACAAGAATCATGACATTTGCAATATCTTGGTCCTTTTTCTATAATGACACATTAAGATCACATCAGTCATCAAATGCAACAAGAAAACAGTCAAACGTTTGACAACTTCTAAGAAATCCCAGTGTGTTTTCTCTTTCTTCCAAAGTACTTGCATTTACAACAAGAGTATCAAGTACTCAACAATAAAGTCAAAGCTAATAATAAAGTTTCCAAATGACTTGTATTGATATTTCCAACGAGTATCATCGGCCTTTATAAGATCAAGTTCTTGATTCAACCCTCTACCCATTTTTAGTTAACCCATATCCAATGCCCCTCGAAGATACTTTTTTGAGATTCTAAAAAATTATCCACACGTTTAAAAGAACCTCCCAATACATTCAAAATATTTAAAATCAATAATACAAGTTAACCAACTTGACCACACTTACTAGAAATCGCAACAAGAGTCAGTTGAAGTTGATGAGCAAAACAATGAATAGAATGAGCCGATCTACTTTCTTGTCTAATCAACGTTTTAAAACCACCTAGCTCACCTTACATATAGCTTTCCCCATCGTAAGTACATCTACAATTGCTTCCTTTAGAGATAATGCACTAGCATCTTTAATATGAACAAGTCCAATAAATGTCTCCATCACAAACCCCCTTTTGTCAACATATCGTAGACAAATAGCCATTTGTTCTTTGCATGAAAAGTCTCTAGATTCATCAACCAATAAATCAAAGTAGTCACTATTTATATCCTATATTATAGCCTTAATCGTTTCAATCTTACATGCAGTTACAATATCTTTCTAGATGTCATGAGAAGTCATTTTATTATTTTTTGAGCTTTTTCTAACACAATAGGTTTAATTGCATCACATCTAGCAGCATACCAAGAAAGAACTTCAAGAAAATTATCATTGTTCAATGACGTTTCACTCTCGTCATGACCACATAATGCAAAACTTTGATTAAGAGAAGTCTTACCACATCGATTGAAGCATTTAAGAGAACCCAATATTCATGTTTACTTTTATCATCCAACTTGTAAAATCCGGCCTGAATGGATTGTTGTTCTCGCATGAGATCTTAACACTTTCTTTTGGATTGATTATGAACGCTATTCAGTGGACCAATATGTATAGCAAAGTTATTTTTTCTATACCAATTTGTAAATTCTTTAGTCAAAAATATATTACCACCACCTTGATCAATGTTTTCTCCTTGAAATAAATAACAAGGTAAAAAATAAACAGCATCCACACTAATATTGTATTCTAACCAATCACGATATTCATTAAACCACGTATAAACAAAATGATGTGGTGTTCCAAAAAAATCTGTTTGAGGGAACTGGTGAGTTCGAGGTTGACAAGGACATTTTATGATGTATGCCCTCCTTATCTCATCATGAAGGTTTGGATGATAATTCAAAATTGGAGTTCTTTTAGCCAGTTCAACCTTTAAATCATTTATATCAAATTCTTGTCTTTGAGAAGAGTGAGATGGTATTTCTATTTGGTCAAGATTTTCATCTTGGCGTAGTTGATTTTGATTTTGAGACGCCAAACTTGTTTTGGGTACTCTACGAAAATATTTCTCCAAGCTCATTGAACTCCAAACAGAAATAACAGTCAAATGTACCACACTTATTAAACATCAATCTACAATACACCAAATATTTGATCGATACTCGAATAAATAAAGTAGCTTTCAACATAAAAATTAAGATATACCAGTCTTTCAACGCATGATTAGAAAAAATTAAACTAAAGGAAAAATAGAATTAAGAAATACCTTTTCACACTTCAATGATTGTTGAGGAAAAAATATAACAATGACTAAAGCTTCCAATTTCTTAAAACTTGCAAATATGTATGAAAATTGAGAAGAGAGAAAGGTAAAGAGTAAAGTTGTAAAGGATTTTGGGAGAAGAAGAAGACAAAAAACTAAAAGGTACCTAAAAAGTTTTATTTAATGACAATGAATCTATTCCTTTTTTAAATTAAGAAAAGTCAAAAGAGAACTTTTTGTTTTCTTAACTTTAAAAATGTCACTTTTGTTCTCTTTTTTAAGAGAAAAAACGGAATTTTTTTTTTTAAACATAATGCCCAAGTCCTCTTTTTTAAGAGAAGAAACAGAACAATTTTTTTTTTGAATGAAATGTCTAAGTCTGGTGTCGAACACAAGCCACTAAGGCGACTTTGAACAACCTTAACCATTGGGCTATCTTTCTTTACTATGTCAAGGGTGTTCACCAATTAGTATATATCCAAAAATATTGATATTTAATATACATGCTCGCAAATTTTTTTCAACAAAGATTGTTCATTTGACCACTTTTGTTAAGGTGTAGCTCCGCCCCTATTCATCGATCAGTTAGTAAGGACACTTTTTATGAGAGAAAGGTTAACGGTGAATATTTTATGTAAGGACAATTCTAAATGGACAGAAAAAGTCTGTTATGTTTGTTAACGGTCAGAAAAAATAAAGGTCAATTCTTAGATATCTTTATAGAGATCTTTATATTTGGAGAAGTGAAAATATATTTGGCATAACTCAAATTGGCACAACTTCATTTTTTTTAGGTTATTTTCATAATTAGAGGGGCTGACAAGGGTGGATCGGTAAATTCACTTTTATTTTTGCACCCACAATGCCCCTCTAAATTTTGAACCACTAAAAGAGTCATAAATCACTAACCAGTTTTCCAAAAACGCTACCTAAGAAATTTTTTCTTTCAAATCCTAACAGTGCCCAAGAAATTTTTGATTTCAAATCCAAACAAATGTCTTCTCTCCATTTATATCCACTCCAATACTCTATCTATTCTAGTTTTTTCAATGTTTTTTGCCTTTCATTGTTGTTTCTTCTTCATTTTCAACATCCGACTATTTTCTCTCCATCTCTCTCTTTTGTTCAAAAATTTCAGCTCATTGGCAAGTATGGCTATATTATCTTAAGGAAAAAAATAAGGTATATATTTAACCTGGAAAGAATGTGTAAAAATGACCATTGCAGTTAGTGGAAACTTGTACCTAAAATATGACAATTATGATCAGTGGTGGAGCTAGGATCCCCGTGAAGGGGGTCCGAAGTATAAAGTAGTAAACACGTGAAAATTACAAGATGAAAAACGAAGTGAGATGGAAAAGATAAATATTAATCCTAACCCGCTAAGTTTAACTTATTTTTTCATGTTGCATTTAGGTTCTTCCTACTTTTACCTTGCTCCATCAAGATTTTTTAAAAGGTGCAAGGATTGAGTTACTAATATTATAAAACATATTAAGAAGATAAATAAATTGTATCATATTTTTTTAGTTCATTTAATTCAATTTACTAGGTTAGTCATTTGTAAAAAAAAGACAAATGATCAATAAATCAAATAAGATTAGTTTAGTTACCATCTCTTTAGAATAAAATTGGAAAAAAAAATTAGGAAAGAAATACAATGCATTAAAGAAAGGAAATTCAATTAAATATATTTTGTTAGAAAATACTCACCGCTTTTAAATTTTTTTGTTTGATTAAATTTAATTTACTTTATTTTATATAAAGAATTTTTCTAACTCAATTTAAAATTAAATAACAATTCATCATTTTTTCAACTTAGTACATGGAAAGAGAGCTATGTAGAAATAAAATGAGCAATATAAATACGAATAATAAAAGAAAAAATTACAAACAAATGTGGCTAATAAATTTAAACAAAGTCAAATTGAGAAAAAGAAATAGTATAGTGAGAATAATAATAATAAAAGAATAAAGCATTATGGAAGTTGAGTCCATCTCAGCCTTATTCAAGCAAAAAAAAAGAGTGAAAAATATTACACGTCATGGGAATCGAACATGGATCACCTTTCCGGCCAAAACAATGAATCCCTTAGCCACTATCCTATCCTTCCTTTAGTGTTAAGGGAGTTCACTTTAATAAATATACTAATAAAATCAGAATTTAACCTTACATATACAGTGTAATTATTCGATGAAGAGGGTTTGGGCCCCTGAGCTCCACGTAGCTCCGCCCCTGACTATGATGATGTTGTTAAATCTTTTTAAAGATTGAAATCTTCGAATAGATAGTGTGAAATTATCCGAGGAATCTTTTAAAAAATCATCTCATAATTCATAAGTGAATGAAAAAAAGTTAGAAACTAATGAGCAACATGTATCTATGTTCTTTGGAAAATACAAAAGAGATTCAATACTACCAAAAATCATACCTTCAATATATTGTTGGTCAGTAAAGGTATCCTCATTCATTACATCTTCAACCCATTCATCCTCATATTCATATTCTTCTCCACCCAAAACACTTAAAGATCCATCTTGCTCCGCTTGATTAGACATATTTATCTCTTGATGAAATAAGTTTGGAAGATCTTCATCATAACTGTACAAATATGCATCAGGTCATCACCATAGTCACCATCTAAATCTTCATCATGTTGATTATCATCACCATCATCTAACCCCCAAATTATTCAATATTTGCTTAACTGACTATTCTTATTATTAAGATCCATTTTAACACAATAATACGACTTGAAATTAGAAATGATCAAAAAAAATTTAAGACATAAAATCAGGGTGAGAGCCAGAATGGGTAAAGGAGGAAATAAAGTTATTTAAAGAAAAAACATTACAAGTCAAGTGTGATTTTGATTTTGAAGGGAAATTAAATGTTGGACGGTTTTGGAGCCAAAAGGTCTTTCTTGTCTTTTGGCAAAGTTGATGTCTGAAACATCTGCTGTTAGCTAAAAGGTGGGAAAAAAAAGAACAAGTAAGAACTACAATATTTAACGTGATTTGGATTAGAATAATCCTACGCCTACCATAGAATAATTGCCTTTTATTAATAAAGAAAGGGGAGAGATCCCAAATATATCTAAGAAAATTGCTCTACTAATTCTCTATTCTTCTAATGTATTTTTTCTGTGAGTTAGGATGATTTTATCAATGAAGAATGACCATCCTTTTATATGAGGCCAAACTTGGGTTCAAAGAACAAAGAAAAGAAATACAAAATTGTCTTCCACAAATTTTGGCTTGCTCTCCAAGTTTAATTCCTAGCCAAGTAAATTGGCACATGAAATTTTCTTCTATTGGGTTGAATCCACAAGGACCAAACCAAATCTTTCAATCTCCGCCTTGATTTGCATTCCGAGCACGCGTATGAACAACTACGGCCATAACTTCTAAGCTTTCTGGGCAATCTTGTTATAAGAAACAAGAAGAATCAAATATTTGTTGAACTTACTAGCTCCACCTAGCAGTTGTTCTCCAGAGTTGCATCAGTTAATGCATACTCCCGCAAGTCCTTGTAGTGTGAAAACTTGACAAACAAGACTATCTTGGTCAAAATTTATGTAGTGTTATTGTCTGTGATAATCTTCTTGACATTTATAGCTCCCTCTTCAATGACATCTCGAATGAAATGGAATCTGACTTCAATGTGTTTGGTCCGCTTATGAAATCTTTGATTTTTAATCAAATGAATATCACTTTGATTTCGAATCTTAGAATTGATTCTAGTTTAACCAAATTCAAATCTGCCACCAAACCTTTCAACTAGACTGCTTATTTCGCTACCTTTGTTGATTTCATATATTATGCCACTATTGTAGACAAAGTGACAATCGACTGTAAAGTTAATTTCCAACTAATGGAACTGCCAACAAGAGTAAAGATGTATCCCATTGTGAACCTCTACATATCAAGATCCCCTGCATAGTCATAATCTACATAATCGAGAACTGAAATACCTTCACTCTTTCGAAAGGTTAGGCCAACATCAAAAGCTCTTTTGAGATATCTCAATATACACTTGACAACTTTCCAATGTCTTTTTCCTGAATTTTCCACGTACCTGCTTACCACACTTATAGATTGAGCAATATCTAGATGTATACACACCATAGCATACATGATTCTATCAACTGCGCTAGCATAAGGAACTTTTGACATATGCTCCACACCATCCACAGACAAAGGCATTTGTAACTCTGAAAGCTGGAAATGAGAAGCTAACGGTTTACTTACAAGCTTGCTCATTTGCCTACTGAATCTCTCAAGAATATTTTCGATGTACCTCTTATGAGAAAGATGTCCAACACTCTCTTCTCGTGAAATCTCCATTCGAAGGATTTTCTTTGCAGCTCCTATATCCTTCATTTCAAATTCCTTGCTCAATAGTTTCATCAAAATATTTAGCTCTCCGATGTTGTTAGTAGCAATAAGCATATCATCAACATACAACAAGAAATAAATCATGGAGTTATCATACATTTTCTTGTGATACATACAGTTATCAAATGCACTCATCGAGAATTCATGTGTAGTCATGAATGCATCGAACCTCTTGTACCACTGTCGAGGGGATTGCTTCAAATTAAATCATACAAGGACTTCTTTTGTTGGAATATATGATCTTCTTTTCCCTCCGCTAGGAAACCTTCAAGCTAATCCATGTAGATTGTCTCCTCTAGATCACCATGTAAGAAAGCTGTTTTGACATCAAGTTATTGAAGCTCCAAATAAAATTATGCAACCAACGCTAGTAGCACGTGAATTGAGTTATGTTTCACATTGGAGATAATATCTTATTGTAGTCAATTCCCTCCTATTGACTGAAACCTTTTGTAACCAATCTCGCCTTGAACCTAGCATCTTTCACTTCTACAATATTCTCTTTCTTTTTCTAGACCCATTTGCATCCATCTGTCCTCTTCTCGTTTGGCCTTTCAACTAAGACCTGTCTCATTTTTATGAAGAGACTCCATATCTTCCATCATGATTAACTGCCATTATGCAGTATCCCTGCAAGAAGTTACTTCAATATACGAGGAGGGATCAAGATCCTTAATCTCTTCTTCTGCAGCTACGAATGCATATGCAATCAAATTGGCTTGCTCTATAAGACGTTCTGATTTTTGTATCTGCCTTTTGTCCCTTTCCTTCACAATTGTGTATGGTTCACAGACAACTAGTTCTTCAAGCTATGTATCTTTTGACTCATCAACTTGAGTCTCTTGATCTCTTTCCTTGGTAAGCTCCATCGGTAGCTCTACCTGCTCGTTGTTCTCATTTTGTGATATCTCCATAGAAACTTTACAAGGATCAAGTATAGAGGATTCATCAAAAGTAACATCTCTACTAACTACAAATTTGAGTAAAGACAAACACCAAAGTTTTTACCCTTTTACTCCATCTACAAACCCTACGAATATGGTCTTGTTAGCTCCTGGTTCAAGATTTCTTTCATTAACATGATAATAATTAGCTGGAAACCCATATATTCGTAAGTATGAATAGTTAGAGGGTTCACCTGACCATACCTCATTCAGAGTCTTAATGTTAATTGTTGGTCCTAGAGATCGATTGACAATATGAGAAGCAGTGTGAACTGCTTCATCCCAAAACACTTTGGACATTTTGGCTTGTAAGAGCATACAACGAGCCTTTTCAAGAAGAGTTCAATTCATCATCTCGATAACTCCATTCAACGGTGGTGTGTGTCTTGCCGTCTTATGCCTTGCAATCCCATGAACCTTGCAGAAATCATTGAACTCTTCACTATAAAACTCCAAGTCATTGTCTATGTGATGATACTTGATTGTTTTATCCATTAATTCTCAACAAAAATCTTCCATTTTTAGATGCTTCAAAAGCATCACCTTTTGCCTTCAAAATCTTGCCTTGTCATTATCAGATAACAGCATTGTAGATGCATTTACAGAGCCAATAATAATGCGTCTTGCTAGTGTGTGCAGGCCATCCTCAAACTTGGCTTTCAGCAAGACTAAAGAACCTTTAGTCACTTTCATAGTTCCTTCTCCGCTTATGTACTTGTAGCCTTGTTTATCCAGACTGTCCAAGAAGATTAATTTTTTTTCAAATCGGGAAGAAGACAAAATTTTGTAATAATCTTCACAATTCCATCATGGCAGCGAACCTGAACTAAACCAATGCTAATTATTTTATAAGTTGCATTAATTCCCATTACAATTGTTCCTCCACTTGTCTCATAACTACTAAACCAATCTCTTAGAAATGTCATATGCAGAGTACAACCAGAGTTAACGCCCATTTATTGTCAAAGACTCCACTATTGCATGATATTATTAGTACACATTCATTAATAGAATCATATACCTGCTTAACAATGGATGCAATCACCTTTTTTTTTACTGACATAGGGCAAACTCGTTTAAAAGTGCCCTTTATTGTGACAGCCCCAAAATTCCGCATTCTTCTTGTTCACTCGAGACTTTGATCTGTACATTAATTTTCTTCTTTCCTGTTGGCTAGTGCGGCCTCTCACAAAGAGCCAACTAGTTTTGTCACCTTTGTCTCCTTCAAAATGTGTCCGTACATCACAAGAGTTAAGTGCTTACCGCACTTGCTCAAGAGTGATAGGCTATTTGCTATACATCATTTAATTCTCAATATCACAGTATTTTGAAGTCAATGAAAATAGCAAAGCACATGTAAGCGTCTACTCATTCTTTTTTATTTCAGTTGTCTGTAAGTCCATCACAAGTGTATTGAACGCATCTAGCTAGTCCTGAAACAAAGTATTTGACTTCATCTTAAATGTGTGCAGACGTTGTTGTAACAAAATCCTTGTTATCACTAAGCGATCCAGGTAAAGCCCTTCCAGCCTTTTCCATAACTGTTTGGCCATCTCCTCAGTACTTGTACTCACTTCACAAAGCACGTTAGGTGCAAGTGACAGTTGGATTACACTCAATGCATCTCCTTCAATATTCTTCTTGTCAAAATCCGATGTGTCATCGGGGTACTTTCCGTCAATAGCATGGATTGAACCTTCTCTACGCAGTAACGCCATCATCTGGATCTTTCAATATTTGGATCTTCCAGATATTGAAGTTGTTGTGCCCACTAAATTTATCAATTTCAAATTTCATTAAACTCATCGTAACTTATTATTTCTCTTCTACTACAAGTATTTGAAAATACAGAAAACTAAAGTAATTTTTTTTTGATGTGGAAGTTTAGACTATGATGCAACCACATAACATACTCAGACAGAAATTTGGCTCTGATTTCCATTGTTAGTGAAAACATGAAAATATAGAACAAGAAAGAACAATAATATTTAATGTGGTTCAGATCAGACTGATCCTACGTCCACAAGAGAACAACTGCATGTATATTAAAAAGGAAATGAGAGAGATCCCAAATACATCTAAGAGAACTACTCGACTAATTCTCTACTCTTCTAATGTATTTTGCTATGAGTTTAGGATGATTTTAACAATTAAGAATGACCATCTTTTCATAGGTGGCCAAACTTGGACTCCAAGTAGAGGCAGAGTTACATGGAGCCAAGGGGGTTCATCTGAACCCCTTTAGTCGGAAAATTATATATAGGATCATTTTTTTGATTTACATGTATATACATAGTGAGAACCCCCTCAGCATAAGCCAAGGGCTTAGTTCAATGGTAAAAGGAGTTCAAGATTTCGCAAGATTGGCGCGGGTTCATGGGTTCGAATTTGGGTAATAGCTTTCTTTTCAAGTTTCAGATGATTTTCATTTTTGTTTGAAAACCTGTTGGGATTTATATATTGAAAAATAATTTTCTTTTCTATTTTTATAAAATTGAGTAAAACTTTTTTTTTTGTCAAATGGCCATTAGACCTTATTTATATTAATAAAAAGGAAAGAAAACCAACCAACAAAAAAACAAAAAAATATTGGTCCATTCTAAAAGAAATCGGCCCAAATGAACGCAACAAAAGGGAAAAAGGACTAAGCTAGAAGAGGAAAGGTCACTCAGTAAAAAAATTCCTTTCTCGGCATCGCCATCACCGTGAACAGGCTTTTCGACGACATGCCCGCAATTGCTAGCTTTGGGGTGAAGATCGCCATCTTACAACAACATAGACACAAGATAGAACTTGCATCTTTGTTGAATCGGGTAAGTTGTTTCATCTTAAAAGCTTAGAATCTTCGATTGTACCATTTTCTGACTTCATTGTGAGTTTTCAGACCATCGCATTCCGAATGTCCAAAACCACCTTAAGAAGATGATCTGGTTCAAGGCCTCGATTGGTCCGAAAAGCTCACAAATCTCCATCATAGTAGATATCTCTTTTCGATTTTTTATGCTAGACTCCAAAACCAAATCTCTTGATAAAATCCTATATTGCCTCTCATCCAATGGATTGAATTCCTAAGAGAATTAATACCATCGGTGAGAGGAAAAGTATATAATCTAATAAGAAATATGATAGAGTCTTAAGTCAGGAGTGGTCGTTGAATGAGCACCTATGTCTGGCAAATATTTGAAATTGAGGTAGACGTTTTTGTCTGTTATTTGATGAACTGAAACTGGGACTGTAGGGCAAAGCTTCACTGTTAGACTTTAACAAAATTCATATGCCTTGATTAGATACCATGTTGGATACCTCAAGCTTTCACTAGGTGTAATAAGATTCAAATCAAAATTGAAATTTCTTCAAGCACTGTGTACTTTGTTAGATCCTCTAGCTCAGTTATGCCTCCTTCTTATTAAAATTATAACTAAAAGTGATATGTGAAACTTGTTGTAGTCGTAGTCAGTTGTCTACCATCAACGATTCCTTCCATGTATGGTCCTTGTTATGAAGTATGGTATCTGTTATTTACTGAGTTCATGATGTGCCTCCCTGGAACTGGACCTCCTGGAAAGAATTAAATTGGATGTCCCTGCAAAACCAAACACTAAGTTAGTGAAATAATCAGTCAATTTGTTTCCTTCCTTAAGGACTTGACAAAACTGGATTTCCTTATCTCTTCTTAACAACTCAATTGCATGGACATCTATAGCAATACTACAAGGAATTGACCAACTTACTGTCAATATATTCTTCATCTCCAATGAATTTGTCTCTATAATGACAGTCAAAAGTTGGTTCTCTACACAAAATTCCAATCCATCTTTGATAGAAACAACCTCTGCACATAGGTTAGAGCCAATAGATAACCTTCTACCCTTAGCACTTTTAAAATCTCCCACATCATTTCTAACACAAAAAGCCATATAATTAGATCCTGAGTTTCCTCTTAAAACACCATCAATATTACATTTAAACCATTTTTGAAGAGGTAAAACTAAAGTATTCTTTTAAAGCAGATCATGGGTCTGTAACCTTCTAATCTTTGAACCAAAAGGTTCCAAGTAGAGGGTAGATGTTCAATCCATATTGCTCTGTTGATGTCATAAATGACTATATTATAGGAATAAGTTCCCTCATGAATAAAAGTTTTTCTCTATTTCCATATAATCTAAAATACCACTGCTGGGATTTCTTGGTAAACAAACTTCATCTTTGTATTGCCCTCAGAATTCCACCAAATTCTCACTGTTTGCTTTAATGAGACAAAAGGTCCATGAATTCCAATAGCCTGGTATGATATGTCCACACTTTTATTGTCACCTCCCCCTTTACGAAATAGATTTTTCATAGTTTCATGTTGGGGGTGAAAGTAACACACACCTAGAACCACTAATATACCCAATCTAGCTAGAACTTCATGAACATGAATTTAAAATTTCCATAACCTCCATACAAAGAAAGAGATTTTAAATGGGAGTTCTATCATCCAAATCTTCTCAAACTGATAATCTTGTTTTTTTTGTCTCAACAAGTTCCATGCACTACTGATAGTAAAATTACAAGAACTTGTAAGCATCCACCAAGGCTTGTCATGTTGTTTATACCTCTGCATATTTTAGACCTTTTTCTAGATTTGAGAAACTAAGAACTTTGGAAGGAGCTGAGAGTTTGGAAAAGATCCATTGACCTTCTAGTATAATTTCTGCTACATCTTTTGTTGATTGATCAATAATAATCTCTTCATATGCTTGCCAATGCAGGGGACTAAGTTGTGACTAGTTATCATACCCTACATTAAATGTACCACTTCTAGGTTCCCACCATATGGAATTCTCTAAAGCATATATGTTCTACAACATTATCTTCCATAGTTGTGATCCACATTTCCATATAACTTGAGTTGGAGCCTTCTTTTTGTAATATTTATTCCACATGAAATCAGTCCATGACGATCTGTTAGTTGTGAATTTCCACCATAGTTTAGGTGACATAGCCGTAGAAATATCTATCATGGACCTAAAACCTAGGGCCCCCTCTTGTTTAGGTAGACAAACATTATCCCAAGTAGACTAGTGTCTGCTTTTTCCTTCTTCTTTATTGTTCTAGAAGAATTTGGCTAAAATCTTGTAGATTTCCATCAACACAAATTTAGGAGGTGTAATAGCAGATAAGATGTGAATAGGAACACTTTGTAGGACACTTGTGATTAGCACTGCCTTACCTCCATAAGAAAGAAAGCTTACCTTTCCAAGCTTGTAGCTTGTCCTTCAACTTATAGAGAAGTTTTGTGTAGTTGAATCTCCTCTTCCTAGTATGGGTGATAGGACACCCTAAATATATTTTTGGAAAACATCCCCTGACCATTCCAGTACACTGTTCCACAAGCTGCTTCAAAGTATTTTGTACATTAGTGTGCATAAAGAAATCACTCTTCTCCTTGTTGATTTTTTGTCCAGTTTGAACCCCATACTTGTGAAGATTCTTCATAATAATATGTAATAATATTTCATGAGATGATGCAAAAATGATTGTATCATTTGAATATGACAAATGGTTCAAGTTTGTACTCCATTTTGGTAATCCATAACTTACATACAAACTCTTTTCATAGAGTGTCGTAAGAGCTTTAGACATAACTTCAGCAGTTAAAATGAAAAGAGCAGGAGATAAATGATATAATTTCTTGACCCCTCTAGTGGAAAGAAAGAATCCATAAGTTTTGCCATTTAGAAGAACAAAATACCAATTGTTTGCCAATAGTCTCCATATTATGTCAATGAAGGTTCCTGAAAAACCCATTCTTCTAAGAACTTTAGTAAGGAATAACCAAGAGACCCTGTCATAAGCCTTTGTCATATCAAGCTTGGTAATAACATTAGCATGTTTTCCCTCTTTCTTATGTAAGTGACAATTTGTTGAGTTAACAGGACATTTTTAATAATGCTCCTCCCTTTCACAAATCCATATTGATTGGAAGCAATAAGGTTAGGTAGTATCTTCTCCAACCTATCATGCATTTTGTTGAAGTTACTCAAGTTGATAGGCCTCATATCAGAAAAAGTCTACACTATATTCTTCTTTGGTAATAACACCAAATTGGTATGAGTAATATACTTCGATAAAGTGTTACCTTTGAAAAAATCTTGTACTATATTCAACACATCAATATTGACAATCTCCCAAAAAGTCTGATAGAAACAGCCTGATAATCCATCTAGACCACTGGTATTATTTCCATTAAGTGCAAAAATTGTCTTTTTAACTTCGTCCATTGTTGGAATCCTATTAAGGTCAACATTTTACTCTAGGGACACCATCTTTGGGATGTCTTTCAGTACACTGAAATTAGTGGCCTCTTCATCCTGGGTGAATAGAACTGGATAGCCTATGCTGTCATAGTTTCTTCACTCTCTAATTGGTTTCCGTGTGAGTCTTTAATTCTTTGAATCTGAAGTCTCTTTCTTATCCCATTCACCAGATTATGAAAAAATTTGGTGTGTCTATCTCCCTCTTGTAACCATGTTGCTCATGTCTTCTGCTTCCAAAACTCCTCCTCATAATGAAGGTATTTTTTGTATTCTGCTTGTGCTTTTTGCATCACCATTCCATTTTTTTCTATAGGCTCCTCTTCGAACAAAAGCTCCTTAATCTTCACTATTTCTTCTCTAATGATTAATTGTTTGAAGATGTCTCCAAAAGTGTCTCTACTCCATTTGGTCAAGACGATCTTTATCTGCTTCAACTTCTACTTGAAAATAAAACAAGCATTACATGGTTAATCAACTTTCGAGTGTTGCTTTACTATATCAAGAAAAGTATCATGCTCAGTCCAGAATCTTAAGAACTTGAAAGATTTGACAAAACGTTGAGATATTTCTCCACAAGAGAGCAAAAGGGGAGCATGATCTGATCTTATCCTTGAGAGATGATCTACCTCTATAACTCTAAAGCAAATATGAAATTCTTGATTTACTAAAATTCTATCTAATCTTTTGAAAATACAATCAGGTATTGTCTTTCATTCCACTAGGTGAAAGGACTTCCTTTAAAACTTACTTCAAAAAGATGACTAGAATTAATACAAGATGCCAAATCTTCAACTTTTGATGGGTATACTGGTAGTCCACCTATCTTTTCTTCCTCATCAAGGATAACATTAAAGTCACCCCTACTATCCATGCATGGTTCATGTTATAAGCATTCTAATAAATCATATTCAAAAACTCCATCCTATCTTGAGCATTACATTTAACATAAACCAAGGTAGTAATCAGAGTATTCTTCCACTCTTGAATGTATAGTTTGATAGTAACTTGTTGAGGTGTATTTGACATGATCTCAATATCAATACCATCATTAACAAAGTACAATATTTTCCTATTACAATTAGC
The DNA here is from genome assembly GCA_029582245.1 of Solanum etuberosum. NCBI lineage: Eukaryota > Viridiplantae > Streptophyta > Magnoliopsida > Solanales > Solanaceae > Solanum > Solanum etuberosum. The sequence continues at coordinate 21,109 of JAJONR010032375.1, forward strand.
ATTGGCTAGGGTTATTCCCAGTCTCCTTTTGTATCTTTGTATGTGCCTGACATTCTGAAATGGTTCCATGAGTGCTATAAACATGAATTTATGATGTCTATGAAGTATTTGTAACCTATGAAAAGATTTTTGAGTCCTTACTGATTTGATATTCCATATAAGGGCCTTCATAATCATTTCACTAAATTCTTAGTAGCAACAACCCTTTTTGGAATCTTTCTTGTAGGTTGAACTATTTCATTGTTTTCATTCTTCTTATTTTTCTTGAATGTTTTGAGACCTGATGCAATATCTGCCTCTTTAACTATCACATTCATCACCTGTGTGTCATCCTCATCATCATCTTCCTAACTTATTTTATTTTATTTTTGTGAATTAGCTTCTTTGGAGTTCTCTATTATTGTCTCTGAGTCATGAGACACAATGTCATGTAAAACCCTGTTTGGAGAACTCTTACTTATATTGGTGATCTGGAGATCTTCACCCATCGTAGAGATCTTAATAGGGTTGGGATGATAGGAAACTATAGCAAGTTGATTAGCCTGTTATGTATATGCACGTTGTTCCCTTATTGTGTCGTCCTTTTCCTTTTCTGCCTTTGTTTCCACTACGTTCCTGGAAAATTCGGCTGGTGAAAGATGACAGTGCTTGTGTTTTGTATTGCTTTTACCTTCTCCTTTCTTTTCACTATGTTCTGCTTCACCTTCAATTGTATCTCCATTTTTAGCTATCTCACCTTTAAGTCCTCCTGATTGTTAATGAACTCTTCATTAAGTTGAACTTGGGACTCTTGTACCTGTTCTAACCTTATATTTATATATGTTTCCTCAACTAGTAAGATTCCTTTTGAATCATCATCTCATGACTTTTGATTGTCAATCAACTTCTGTTCCCTTCTAGTTTCGTTGATTCTCTCTGGGATCAGTGTATCTTCTCCTTCCTTATCAGAGTTCATTATTGACTTCTTACTCAGATAATTTCTTGTTTCTTTACTTTGCGTCCCCTTGTGATTACTAGAGTCAGAACTCTATACTTTATTTCTTTCCTATTCCTCTTCATTTAAAAGGCCATATTTGTTTGGTACTATTATATCATCTTTGTTGGCTATTTGATTTTTTAATTATTCCAATCTATACTCCTTAGCAATCTATTGAATGTTGTTCTTATTGTCTTTTGTATAGACCCTCTTGTTCCCAACAGTGTTTCAATCCTCTGAGTTGCCTACTATTTTTCCAATAGCTAGTCTCCTAGGGAAGGAGCCAGTTTGAAGAGTTTTTCCTTGATCCCTTAGAGGTTTTTTCTATAGCGTTTGTTTAGCATCACCTCCTTGTATCTCTTTCTCTTTGTTATTTTTGTCTGATTTCTCAATTTGGGGTTTGTCTTGATTCAATTTTTGCACTAATTCAAGATTCAAAAATCTATATTCAAATTCATTGTGACCCTAAATCATATTGAATATCTACCCTTATTGTCCTTATTGCTCTAGTTTCTTCCTTCTCAATATCCATTCGAACATGATCCGATAACTTTGCCAATAAGTCAACAAGCACCTAATTAACACAGCTAGGCCTTGTTTTATTTATTGTAGTCATGTCTAGTGGTAAAGGAGTCCCCACCACACTTTCCAATGAGAACAACGCCTCTTTCACATAGTATGTTGGTAGTAAGTTTGGAAACGAGATCCAGGCCATGGCCTTAGGTCAAATTGCCTTTAAACCTTTAACTCTGAAAGGGTTATCAGAGACTTTTCTAGCTGCTTTTCGCGATGCTAGAAATTTAAATTTTAGACAGTCTCTGATGGGTTCGATAGAATCCACCGTTGCTTATGGCCCGGTATATTTTAATACTCAACCTAATCTTCAGTTATCGCTTTCTGATATTAATATTTTAAATGCGTTAACTTTGAATATTAAAACTCATGGTTATAATTATGCACCAGGTTCCGAACTTATATGTTTGTCTTATAGAATTTATTATAAATTAATGACTACGATGAATCCTAGATGTAAATTATATGATACATCTGATCAGATGATTTTAATCGAAACTAATTTCTCGAGATCCAAGGTTACCACCAGAAGACAAATCAGGTGGGATGAAATTGATTTTCCTGAAACTTGGACTTTAGAATCGGTTATACCTCCTAGTCAAATTTCTAGTAATTTGACAAATGATAATTACTCGCATGTTATTCAGAATCCAGATGGAAGGATTCAGATCCAGTTTAATGATAGATCTGTTGCTTATAATAGACATTCTTTTTCTGATCACAGGTTATTACCTTCTGTTAGTAATCATATTTCGCCTATAGAACCATCTTATGGTCCAGCAAGAAACCGTGCAGCTTCGTTGCACACTTTAGAATCTTCTATCAGCAGGGTTAAAATTAATCCTCATACTAATATTGTTCAAGACATTGATAATGTTTCTGATGACAGGGATATTCCTTCAGCTTCTGAAATGAGCTTTGATTTAAACAATTCTTAATGATTCCACACCAGATTGATTTTAGTCCAGGATCCCTGGCAAGACAATATATTACAAAAGAGTTTAAAAACCCCAAATGGAACCAGTTTAAAAAATGGTTTTTTGATACTTATAATCAAATAGATTCTAATAATATTTCTCAAGAATTTTACGAAAATTGTGCATTACATAATTAAATTATGTATTTTGTCTCTTGGTTTATAACCACCTATTTACCTTTGTATATCAAGGTTTTGGAAAGAACTTATACAGGAGCAAATGAAAAAATCATTAAAGCGATTTATCCTCCCCAATCTCCCTTTATTCTTCCTAATAATACTGGTATTACTTTTTCTGCTTTTCAACAGCTCATTGAAAATGATGTTGCCAAAGTTAGTATTGCTGAAATAAATAATTTGATTTCACAAAATAATTATCAAAGCTTATATGTTAAAGTTTTGGGAGAACATATTTGTACCCTTGATAAAAAACTTGATGAATTGACTAACTTGATAAAAGAAATGAGCAAGAAAAATATTGATGTTGCTTCTACCTCAGGAAAAGGAGATCAAACCGCTCCTACTTATATTCAAAGACCTCCGGATATTTCTGATTTTAAATTTAAGTCTCCCTTAGATGACTTAGAAGAACTTCTTGATAAGAAGCTTTCAGGTTTTGGTGCTAAACCTATTAATCTTTCAAAAAATGAGATTGATTATACTTCTGATATAAAAGCTCCTGATTCCTCAGAATTTTATAAACTTAAAGGAATGAGTAAGCCAAAAAAGTTCAAATATGCTGATAA
>JAJONR010032378.1:0-68750 GCA_029582245.1 Solanum etuberosum
ATATATATATATATATATATATATATATATATAATACATTCAATTAAGATCGCAAACATCATGTAGTGATATATTTGCCTTTTTAATTAGTAAATATTAAATAACTCACATTTCAAATTTGTATTGGATTTATTTGGTAACAAGCAACTCTCTCTAAATAATTTGCAAGCTAATTTATTTAAATAAATTTACTAGTACAAATATAAAATATAAAATCAAGAAAATAAACAAAATAACTAAAATGATTTGAGGGATATTTTTGTCGTTACATAGACTTATCCCATGGTATTATATCCTATGTATTACTAATACCTCCAAATGGAAGGTATTAGTAATACTACTAATACATCCTATAATACATTGTAGCAGGTATAACTAATCCATGGATTAGTTATACATAAGCCCAAATTCCTACCAAATATAGTACTAAATAATACCATACATAATACATGGACTATTGCTTCTAATGCGGCTTACCAAACGACCCCTAAGGGCTTAAAAAATACTCTGATGGGGTGCTCAAGATTCGTTCAGAACCCAATACATGCAAATAAAATATGTTGCCTCACTGAATTGACATTCCTGACTGAACGAAACCATCCAATCTTCCATCCGAGGTAATCTCCATGAAAAGTAGGTCTGATGCCCAAGTTCCCTTTTAAGCTAAAATCCACAAGAAGGCTCTAAATGAGATTGGAAGCCTCGTGAACCATACAAAAGGACATTCTAGACAAAACTCGACTTGCCAGAGGTAACCGCACTGATGAATTTTTATCAGACCGTGTCTACCAAGAATGTTGACCAAAGTCAATTTTTGGCTTAAGCTTCAAAATTAAAATGCATAATGGCACAAACTTGCACCAAAAGCCTCGGGGCCCGAACCAACCATGCCCTTAGCTTAAAATGGCCGTTAGGTAGTTGATGAAATCGTCAGAATTGCATTTTGAGGCTGTCTTCCTGAACTTTTGACTAATGTCAACCATTTAATTTTCAAAGGCTCCAAAACACAGAAACTTGCACCAAACTCAAACGAACAACCCGACGACCGAACTATCAGTCCTAGCTAGTGACAAATGACCTGGGGCCGCTACAAGAAAGCTCTAAAATCCAAACAGATAGGAAAATAGAAGAAATGACCTCGGGGGTCATTCCACCTAAAACTCCCTCTATTTCATAGTAATTGAATTTGTGAGGCAATGCACACCTATGAAGAAAAACATTGAAGGATAGTCTTTAAACCATAATTTGCACTACTGCCCTTCGAGAAATCATAAATATAACTTTATAAGTAGTGCATTTAATTTCTTAGAAAATATTAAACTTCAATTAATAAAAGGGAAAATATGGAAAAAAAATTGAAGATCCCTCTTGAACTTTGAACAATTAAATTGTTTTGAATAATGAAAAAAACTTCAAAATTTCAACTAATATGGAATAGGGGGAGTACTAAACATCAATTAATACGCATTATCAATAATTATTTTTTTAATGGATGTGCCAAGTCAAATAGTGACAAGTAAAAATGAATGGAGGAAATATGACCTAATTAAAAAAATTGCATTGATCTTGAGCCTTGAGATTTTTCGTATATAAAAACTATACAGGTTGTTTTCTTATGAAAATTATGTCGTATAAACCGTAATAGTTGTCATGCAGTTTTGGATCATGATGATCCTTTCATCCTTATAAGTAATCAAATTTCATGCTAATGCAATCAAAAAAATTTAGTTGAGCATAACATCATTGTTCTATTGAACATTTTAAATCCTAACGAGGGCTCAATATTGTTTCAGAAAATACTAAGATAAAACTCACTAGTTGAATATTAGAATAAATAATTATAAATTAAGATAGTACTCTTGTCTATATACATACAAATATATATATATATATATATATATATATATATATATATAGGTGGGACCATGAAATATTTCTATTTTGTAGAGGTATTATTTAATCGATAAATTAATATTTATTAATTTGAAGAGTGCTTTGAGATTCAACCTTGTGATGCTGGAATAATAAGAGCTTCCAACATCTATTATCACAACAAATTTTATGATAGGATATTATAAGAATATGAAGTGAGACTAACGGATCCAGGAAAGATTAGTGTTTTAGATGCTATCAATTTTGCAGTCCTGATTTGGACAAAAAATGTTCAGCAAGAAACAGTAGCAAATTATTTTCACCACTGATAAATATGTTGCGGGAATGAAATCTCAAAGAATTTGAATGAACCAACTTGTGAAAACGTCATTCATGTACTTGAGGTGATGATTAATGATCTCAGTTACCGCAATAAAATGAACGTCAATAACCTATTTGTCATGCCCCGAGCCTACACCTCGGACGTGGCCGACACTCGAGAACCATTGCTGGCTCCGCGAACCCTTGGTCTGTCTAAATACTCAGTGGAAGACTTACTCAATAATATATGAACTCAATTGCAAATATTAAACTCAACAGTCTCAAATAAATAGCTCAGTAGCCGAAATAGGCAACTCAAGTCTTTTTGTACATTTAACAAAGAAATGGAACAGACTCCTCAAACACTACTATCTATCTATGAAGCCTCTACTAAGTATGATTGAAGTCGGGACAAGACCCAGAACATCCTCAAAAAACTGAAAGATATAAATGGAATCCTCCGGAAGCAAGAAGGCTCACCAAAGCTAACTCGAACTGTAAGTGGTATCAACGAAGCGCCTAATGTTTACCCTGGTTAACTGTATCTGCATCATGAAAGATGCAGGCCAAATGGCGTCAGTACATGAAATGTACGAGCATGCAAGGGGAACTCTAAAGCACATACATAAGCTTGAACTTGATAAAAAAGAAGAACATACTCACCTAATCTCAACTCACCTAAACTCGACTCAAATCCACTCAACTCGACTCAACTCAACTCGAGCATACTCAATGATACTCAACTCAAAAATACTCAACTCAGTTCAATATAAAAGCAACAACAAAGATGCATTATAAAGAGAGCTTTTGAGCAATAGATAATAACTCAATGTATTTAAAATATACAATAATAACTCTTTTACTCTTATTTAGGAGATTCTCTAACCGATAACTATCATTATGATCTATGTGATGATACAACGTCTCACCCACGCTGTCAGAACTGTCCTATACCTTGCCGGAGTATAAGACATCCTCAATTAAGTGGATCCACTAAGCTCCGCCTGGAGGCACTTATGATTCATCTAAAAAGTATGATCGTGTAACCATGTTGGCATACATAGTTTATGAGGAATGTGAGTTGTCTGAACTCATCCTTATATCAATGCTCAATACTACTCCCAATAATATATGCTCATGCTCAATGTTTAAAAAACCATACTCTTCCTCTTGTTTGAGATAATTCCTCAAACTATCCTCTTAAAAGAGGTAACTGCTCTTGAAATATCTTTGAACTCATAACTCATTTAGAAATCAAAGTTTCTCTTTTATCAATGTGAAAAATGATACATTTGGAAATTTTTAGTTCCCTTATACTCTTACTCAATTCATACTTGAAAACTCTTTCTCAAAAATATATCAAAATTATATTGTGATATGATCATTGATGACTCGGAAAGTCATACTGCATAAACATTGATGGTATATCTGGATACCATGATTCTTAAATATTGATGGCATACTCGACTGTCATACTAATCATGTTTTAAAACTCTTTCTCAAAAACTCAGTTGAAAACAAAAATGTTTGCTTTAAAATGTTCTCAAAATAGGGTTCATGCTGAAATATAAACATGAACAACTCAACTCAAGAATCTCAATAACAATATAAAAAGCTCAATACTCAGAACTTAAGAACTCAAGAACTTAGAACTCAATGATATTACTCAGCTCAAGAATACTCAATTCATAGAGTTCATGCTGAAATATAGACATGAACCAATCAACTCAAGAATCTCAATGTATAACATATAGCAATTCAAAAAATTAGGAATAGAATTTCAAAAAGAATCAGGAACTTAAAATCAACTTATCTCAGGAATACTCAATTCTAGGTAGAGAATCCTAGATTACTCTTTTACTGATTTGAAAGTAGATGTAGGGAGTGAGGACAAACTAGTCCAACACTATGATAGCCTTACATACATTGTTAGGATCAAATCCTTGGTGAAATCCCTCAACGAATGCAAGAAAATCTTTAATGATTGAATCTCTTCTCCCGTTTTCTCTTCTTTAACTTATCTCTAAAATCCTAAGCGTATTTTAGAATTGTGAAAACTGATCTAAGTCTGTTTAGACCCCTTAAATATTACTAAAAATGTTTAAAGCTAATGGGGAAAGTAAAAGACCAAAATACCACTCTTTAATTCGGATGAAATTTCCTTAATCGGGTAGGTTGAACTCAAACGGGCATATCTCCCTCATCCAAACTCAGAATTTAGCAAACTCGGTGGCGTTGGAAAGAGGACTCAAAGAAATTTCCATTGATACCTTATGGGCCACCTAACTCATCTTGTATTGAATGCTATGATCATTTGAAGCTGACCCAAAACTCACAATTTAAGCCTAATTGCAAAATTCTCAATTTAGCTTTTTCCAAATTTAGTTCTTTCTAAAATTAGCTCTTTCTAAGACCGAGGTGTTACAATATCCCCCCCTTGGGAACATTGGTCCTCGAATGAGATCACTATAAAAAGACTAAAGGTGGCAACATCAAACACCCAGCTCAAACACCCAATATGCAATTTAACAAAACATAGCATATCAATTAAAAAAGTGTTTTACAAAAACTCATTACATTGATCTGAAATTTCTCCGGAAGAAAAGAGATGTGGGTATCTCTTCTTCATATCCTCCTTAGCCTCCCAAGTAGCTTCCTCAACAAACTGATTTCTCCATAAGACCTTGACTGATGCTAGCTCCTTGGTTCTCAACTTGCGGACCTGACGATCAAGTATTTCAACGGGTACCTCCTCATAAGATAGGCTGTCCTTAATACCAATATTTTCAGTAGGTATAATAAGTGAAGGATCCCCCATACACTTCTTCAACATTGAAATGTGAAATATCGGATGGACTGTTGCTAACTCTGGTGGTAGCTCCAACTCGTAAGCTACATTGTAAATTCTCTTGGATATCCTGTAAGGACCAATATACCGGGGACTAAGTTTTCCCTTCATGCAAAACCTCATAACACCCTTCATGGGTGAACCCTTCAAATAAACCCAATCGTCCACCTCAAACTCCAAGTCTCTTCTCCTAACATCGGTATAGGATTTCTGACGACTTTGCACTGTTTTCAACCCTTCTTGAATGATCTTCACTTTCTCCATAACTTGATGAACCAAGTCTGGTTCTAGCAACCCAACTTCACCAACTTCAAACCATTCAATATGAGATCTACATCTTCTCCCATAAAGAACCTCATAAGGAGCCATCTGGATGCTAGAGTGATAACTATTGTTGTAAGAAAACTCAATGAGAGGTAAGTGATCATCCAAGTAACCTTTGAAATCTATCACACACGCCCTCAACATATCCTTTAAAGTTTGAATTGTAAGCTCTACTTGACCATCAGTCTGAGGATGGAAAGCGGAAAGTGGTACTCAAATTTACCTTCGAACCCAAACCTTTCTTTAAAGACTTCTAAAATTGTGCGGTGAATTCGCACCTCTATCTAAAATGATGGACACCGGAAGTTCGTGAAGTCAGACTACCTCTTGAATATATAATCTGGCAGAATCTTTTGCTGAATAGGTAGTCTTTACCGGGAAAAAATGGGCTGATTCAGTCATTAGATCTACAATCACCCAAATCGAATCATGTTGCATGCGAGACAGTGACAAAACAGTAATGAAATCCATATTGATCATCTCCCACTTCCATTTCAGAAGATCTATGTTTTGAGCCATACCACCGGGCCTCTGGTGCTCTACCTTGACTTGTTAGCAATTCAGGCACTTAGCAATGAACTCTGCAATACACCTTTCCATACTACTCCACCAATAGACTTCTCTCAAGTCACGATACATCTTTGTGGAACCTGGATGTATAGAGTATCTGGAACTATAAGCTTCCTACATGATCCTCTCTTGGAGTTCATCCACCCTTGGTACACACAATCTACCTTGATACCTTAATACACTATCTTCCCCTTGTTCAAAAGGCATCACTTTCTACTTATGAACATTTGCCTTGAGTTCAAGCAAAATAGGGTCATGGTCTTGTTTCGCATTCACTTCGAAAACTAGTGATGATTCAGGTCCATTCCTCACCACTACTCCTCCTTCATTGGAATCAATTAACCGGACTCCCAATCATGCAAGTCTGTGCACATCTTTGGCTAATTCTTTCTTGTCCTCCTCAACATGGAGAATACTACCCATAGACAACCTACTCAAAGCATCAACAATAACATTAGCCTTACTGGGGTGATAGAGAATACACATGTCATAATCTTTGAGTAACTCCAACCATCTCCTCTGTCTGAGATTAAGCTATTTCTGACTGAATACATAAAGAAGACTCTTGTGATCGGTGAACACATCAACACGAACACCATAGATTAGTGACGCCATATTTTCAAGGCAAACACTACAGCAACCAACTCTAGATTATGGGTTGGATAATTCTTCTCGTGAATCTTAAGTTGTCTAGAGGCATAAGCTATAACTTTTCCATTCTGCATCAATACACAACCCAGTCCAACTCTGGACGTATCACAATACATAACAAAGCCTTGTGTACCCTCTGGTAAGGTAAACATTGGGGCTGTAGTCAGTCGCGTTTTCAATTCCTGAAAACATTTCTCACAAGCTTCAAACCATTGAAACTTTGCTGTCTTTTGAGTCAACTTTGTCAACGGGAATGAAATAGATGAAATTCCCTCGAAAAACCTTCTATAATAACCAACCATTCTGATGAAACTCCTAATATCAGTTGGAGATGTGGGGCTAGGCTAGTTCTTTACTGCATCAATCTTCTGAGTGTCAACTCGAATCCCATCACCAGAAATAATGTGGCCTAAGAACGCCACAGACTCCAGACAAAACTCACACTTGGAAAATATGGCATACAACTCTCTATCTCTGAGATCTTGAAGAACTACTCTGAGATGACTAGCATGATCCTCCTCATTCCTCAAATAAATTAGAATGTCATAAATAAATACAATAATAAATAGAGTGTTGTTGAGTTTTGGGGTGAGTTTAGGAGGAAATGGGGAAAACTTTTCCTTTTCCCCCTATTTACTGATTTTCGATCTCCCGCTACAGCGGGAGTGTCCCCGCCTTAGCGGGAACCCTGCCTCTCTGGCGGGGTTGTCTATACAGTTGGACACCTCTCCTTCCTCCGTGTGTTGCCTCATTTCGTTAGCCGGTCCCTTAAGTGAAGACCCCTTGCATACTTACAACTTGGAAACCGCTATCCTTCGTAGTTCCATAGGGGGCCGACTCGTTAGTTTAGAACTACTTCAAAAAGGGATCGTGCTTATCCCTTCGCTAGTCGTCGGTGACCAACGAGGGTTAAATTGGTATCTATCGTAACGACCCAAACCATCGTTATTTAGGAAAGGAAAAACATCGGGAGAACTAGACCCATCATCCCACCAGAGTGGGACAGATGCCGCTAGGGCGGCGGTGCTCCAGCGGGATAAAGAGTGCCAGAGCGGGATGGTCGGGGTAGAACTTAAATGACGTGAAGCCTTATTTTCTCCTTTTTCCCAAAACACCAAAAAGAGGCGAGGATCACTCCAGAAACCCTCAAAAGGCTGCTCTAGGTTTGGAAAAGAAGGAGCAAGAGATTTCTAGCGCAAGGATGATGATAGCTTGCAGATTCTCAACCAAATCCATCTTCTCGAGGTCCAGAAACTAGGATTGGAGCTATAATCCCATGTAGTTGCTTGGCGCCCAAGTAGGCTAGGTTTATTAATTGACTAGTCTTAAATCTGTGTTCACTGCGTAGTATATTGTTAATTGATGGTATATTTCATACGTTGGCCTTCGTGCACTGAAAAAGGGATGGTTGTACCTGTATTCCTAGTGGTTACGTAAGATGTGCACCGTAGGGGGAAGCCCTGTCCTGTGAACTAGGGGTATGTGATGGTTCGATTTCCTATTTTATGTAATATATGCCGGTTCATTACTTCCTTGTATGCATGCATGTATGAGAATAAGGAACGTGAATCAAATCTAATGCAACTGATTATATGTATATGAACAATTACATGCCATGAACCCATTACTTGATTGTATGACTTTAAGTATTGTTCATTATGGGTGTGATTGTGATTGTGGTTATGCTGACGGGATCGGGTGTCACGTTCCGACACATATATTTGATCGGGTGTCACATTCCGACACATATATTGGACTAATTGTCACGTTCTGACATATGTATATTGGATCGGGTGTCACGTTTCGACAGACTAACAGTTTGGGTGTGGGTTCCATGAGAGAACCATTGGTGACTACTATGTTCATATCTACCTTTCATGGATGTTGGGAATTAGTATGGTACTCTTGAATGATAATTGAATTATGCATTTTGTATATGTGTGTTTACTATGTCGTGTTTACTTGTTATATAACTCGTTACTGAATGAACTGTGAATGGTCATGCCCAATCGGAATGGGGTATGGTAAGCGGAGACTGTGGTTCCAAATGCTACTATATATTACTTACAGAGGTTGTCTATGTTCTTGAAAGTTGAGAAGTGGGGAGATGTTCGTGTCGTAAATGCTAAATAGCTAGGTCTTACCTTGGAAGGGGATTTGTATTGAACGGTTAGCGAGCCTGGATAGAATGTACTATGGGGTCAAGGGTTGAGTGATTATGTGGAAGAAGTAAGGGTATGTCGTGAGCGGTTGGCCGGGTTGGTAGTGGTTACATCCGGAAACTCCTCTAAGTGATAGAATGGTTAGGCTATGATCAAAGACGGAGCGAGTAACGGGTTAGGGTCAAGTGTACTGGTATATTTTAAAATATTCGGGAATGCTAAGGGCAGGAGGATATAAAGGTGGAGGAAGGAATAGACTTATTGCATGTTTCCTGCTAGTTGTTTTCTTATATTATGCGGTGGGTATCGGGTTGACCGATGATGCCTACCAGTACATGTGGTTTGTATTGATACTACTCTTGCTATGCCTTTTGACATAGTCTGGTTGAAGGGTCAGTGATGTTTCATAGGTGAAGACGAAGACAATCTCCAACAACTTTTAGTTTTCCTTCCATGTGGTGGGAGCTGCGTCATCTGTTATCATGTTTATACCTTGTTATCTTAGAAGCTCTTGTACCTGTTTAGACTAGATCCTTGGGGGATTTAATTACTTTACAAGTTAACTTTGAGTCGTTTAAAACTCTTATTTATAAAACACTGCATGAATTTCCTTTTATCTTCAGTTTCTCAGTCTTCCGCATGTCTTTAACTATTGGGGAATCGAGGGTTCTCCTACTTAATTAGGTGTTAGAGTAGGTGCCTGCACGGCCCGATGGGTTGGGTCATGATAGTATTGCTTTTACCGACAAGATATAATTGTGACGACAAATTTATCATGATTAGTGACAATTACAATTATCACAAATAAAAAATTAATTTGTATTTAATAAAAAAAAAGGTACGGGGACAAATACATTTTGTCATTAAATGTAGTCAACTTATAACAAATTAATTTATTTTGTGATAAAAATATTTGTCTTAAAAATTTTAATTTAGTCGTGGATGATAAAAAAAATGTCAATAATTCACAAATATTTGATGACATTTAATTATTTGAGATTAGTGTTATTTTTTAAAAAACAATTAGAGTTGCATAAATTAAAAAATAAATAATAACACATATCAAATAATAATAAAATTCATCCAAAATCATGCAATTAAAAACAACTAAAATAATATTTGAATTTGAATTTAAATGAAATTTGGGATGGAATAGGGTTCTAGCTTCTTAATCTCTTATAAATGTTTTTACAATGTAATATAATGTTAAGCTTTTTTTTTTCTTTTTTTATATATATTGATCATTAGCTTTATTGTTGAATTTATTTACTTCATTCTTCATTTTCTAGATTTTTTTTGTTTTAATATTTTCATTTTTATATGCAGATGAGTCATAGTTGTATTACATGCTAAATTCTTTTTCCCAGACTAGATATCAAGTAAGTCATATTTTCTATACTAAATTTTGTTCGCTTGATTTTCTGATAAAAATAGATATATTTGATTAAGTAAATGAAAAATAAAATCACCATTTATTGAGAATTTTAGGCAAGCATATAGCTTTTTAAATGCTAACTTTTATTACCATTTTAAATAATTATTTTATTAAAATTAGTGCTCATATTTTTTTTATTTTTTTTGTGATAATCTGCTTATTTAATTCGGTGTTGGGAGAAATTTTGGATGAAGACAAGAAGATTAAGCAATTGGTAATTCAATAGCTTTTACTTGATAAAAATACGTTTTCTTATTTACCATATGTTGACATATTTAAGGTCTTTTCTTTATAGTCATTTACATAACTGATTTTCTTACTACTTTATTGATTAACACATATTTTTAAGCATTCTATAATTATGTTGTATATACAAGCAGTCATGTTTCTTTGAATTTGAATTAATGTATTTTTGTTTCAAATGAATATAATGTTATTTATTATATTAATATAACTTTTTCATGGAAAAATATGTTTTTAATGATAAGCTATATTTTATTCTATATGTATACGAATTTCTTTTAAAATTAGTTCAACATGTTTGTATATATTAATTTTAGAACAAGTATGTTAGTGAAAAATTACAAGATAATAAAACTATAAGATTACAATTGAAAATAAAATGAAGAAATAAAAATCTCTTCTAGCTGAGGCGTGGATATCCCGCTCTCTTTAAGGAGATTCAAGCCCACTGCAACAAATATTTTCACCGATCCAACAATAATCATGTTGACTTGTCCCTCCAGGATACAACAACCTAATCACAAAGTGTAACTCAACAAACTCTGGACACGAGTTGAGTCTAAAGCTCCATAAAAAGAACACCTCCCTTCAACTAATAAGAACTCTCTTTTTGACTAACTTTTTGCACTCTCTATTTTCTTGTGTATACCAAACCAAATGAAGACTACCACTATTTATAGTTGAGGAACTCTTCCTAGCAATGAATTGGAAGATAATGGTGTAGTAAATAGGAAAAGATAAATGGCGTAGGAGTTAGATAGGTTACAAGGTATAATGGAGGAATAAAGAGTGAAATAATGGTGAGAACAACAAATGCACCAACGTGCAAATGTAATTCAACGGACAAATGACACTACTCAAGACCATTTCTCACAATGTTTTTCTGCCACATTTATCACCTATGAAATCAGCCAATAAAGCCATTGACTACTGATTAAATGACCATTGCATGAGAAATTAGGCAGTACTAAGACAAAAGTAAAAATGAGCTACTTTAATATATTAAAATGCTCAATAACTAACAAAGTCTAACATATAAATGTTAATTTATTGTTTTACAATACTAATCATATAGTTATTGAATATATATATTTTAACATGAAAGCAATTAACGATTAAACCCTAATAGAGTGGGATGAGTTATAATTAAATGAAATGATTGTTTTTTACATTTATATAAACAGGTTACAAACAGTTTTGAAAAGGCTAAATATTCTTTAAAGATCAAATTAATTATTTGTATGATAAATTTGAAAAAAATATTTAAATTAACTAAAAAACATTTTAATCTTACAATTAAAATTTATACTTTTTATAGATCAATTTAAAGTCAAAGATGTATTTTTAAGAAAATGATTCTATTTTAACATCAAATAAGATGGCAAGCTAATAAAATATCAAATAAAAAAATTATTGAAATAAAAAAAATCATGTACAATGTACAAATTAGGTGGGATTGGGGGTTGACATAATATGAGGATATTCTTTCATGGTTTAATTTTATGATGTCACGAACCAGATCGCCGTGATTGACACCCACACTAACCCTCCGGTGGAAGAACCACTACCACGACCCGACTAAGAAACTTAAAAAAACTAAACCATATAAAGATACGAAAGCAAGTTTAACTGATGACTTAAATATAGAGTTCCCATAAACTCCGAAGGTTTAACGAAAATAACTAAGCATGAACCTCGCGGAAATTCAACCCCTAGACCTGAAAGTCATTGTACCAAAACTCTACCAATCAACAAGTCTAAGAAAAAAGGGGTGCAACCCCGGAAACTAAACATAAGTAAAATGTCAGAACATCTAATCTGAGTCCAAAGAGAATGGAATAAAACTAATGATAGATCCATGGCAGCCTGAAAGAACTGGCTCACCCTCAAATTCGGTCTCGGTCAATGATTTCCTAGCTGAGTTCTATCAGTAGCCGCCTGAAGATGCCCTGTACTCAACAAAGAAAGAGCAAGTGCAGTATCAGTACACGAAACCATGGTGTACTGGTAGGATCACAAAGCTACTCAAGTTAGCGAAATATAATCAAGTAATTACAACACAGTAAACACACATATACAGGATGCACAATTCAATTATCATTTCAGGAGCAAGATACATTTTCCCATTATTAATAACAAGTAGATATGAATGTAATAATCACAAGTGGTCCTCTCATGGAACCCACAACCAAACTGTTAGTGTGTCAGAACGTGACACCCGATCCAAAATAAATGTGTCAGGACGTGATACCCGGTCCAATATATGTATCAGAACGTGACACCCGGTCCAGTCAGCACAACCACAATCACAATCACACCATAATGAACAGTGCACATAGTTACACAGTCAAGTAACAGGTTCATGGCATGTAATTGTTCACACATAATCATTTCATTAGATTCGATACATGTTTCCCTATTCACATACATGCATGCATACAATGGAGCCATTAACAGGCATATATAACACAATGGGAAGTCAAACCATCACCTACCTCGAAACCAAGCCTGAATACTCCTAAGACACTTGAGCCTTCCATTTTCGAAGTCTTTCAGCTTGCTCTTGATCTAAAACAAGTAATTAATGCAAGGATAAATAAACAAGGTCTAAACAATCCGGATTATAACCAAATTATCAACCCAAGGCCAACTCATGATCCTAATGTTCAACTAGGGCTTTTCATACCATTAAATTCAGGCCAAAACCATCCCCCAACGATAATTAACAAGGATTCTAAGTTCTAAGAATCGAAATACGAATTAGGGGAGTAATTATCTTACCTTTAGCGTGAGAATTCGTGGGAATTTGATAAGAAACTGCCATGGGTCGTCCCTTAGCTCTTAAGAACGATGTTTTGTAGAAAATAATGTTTTTGGGGTTATTCTCCAATTTAAGTCGCGACTGTCCCGCCACAGGGGTCCCATCCCACCACAGCGACCCCGCCTTGGCGTGATTAATCCCGCCCCAGCGGCTTGCAAGGAGACAGAAACTCAGAATTTTAGTTTTAAGCTCCCATTTCGCAACACACCTTCAACCCTTGACATTCTAAAACTACCCTTTCACGCGAAGATCAGTTTCGGGAGATCTACTTGTCCGAATTCAATTCCGTAAATCCGTACAGGCTCCTTAACGTCTTGGCTATCCACTGAAGTGATCAAACTCATAATTAAATCTCCCATCCATTACCGGATTGCCCTAGACCTCAGCTAACTCAGATTTTTTCCAAGTCTAGCTTAGGCGAGAAATTTCCAAGTTACTACTCATAAGTTTTATGGCCCAAATTCCTTCCCCATTGGATTTTTCATAATGACGGGAACATGTCGTTACAATAGATACCAATTTACCCATCACTCATCCCCGAGTGATAAACTAGGAGAACTGGCTAAGGCAAAAGTAGAGTAGTACCTGAATCATCGAACAACTGGGATACTTGTCTCGCATGTCCTTCTCGGTTTCCCAGGTAGCTTCCTCAATCGGACGATGCATACATTGAACTTTCACAAACTTTATCTCCTTGGTGCTCAGCTTCCGGACATCGCGATCAAGAATTGCAATTGCTTCCTCCTCATACTGAAGGTCTTTGTCTAACAAAACTGAGTCCCACTTTATGATGTAATCTCCGTCCCCATGATACTTCTTCAACATGGACACATGGAACACTGGATGGACTCCCGATAGGCTAGGCGGTAAAGCCAACCTATAAGCCACCGGCCCTACACAGTAAAGAATCTTAAATGGTCTGATGTATCGAGGACTAAGGTTGCCCTTTTTGCTGAATCTCATCACCCCCTTTATGGGTGTCACTTTTATAAGAACTTGCTCACCAGCCTGAAATGTCATGTCCCTTACCTTATGGTCTGCATACTTTTTCTGTTGACTCTGGGCTACTAGAAGCTTAGCTTGGATGCTTCTCACCTTATCCTGAGCATCTTTCACCAAATCAACCCCCAAAGGTTTCGCATCTCCATCCTCAAACCACCCTATAGGAGAACTCACACAAAGGTAGGAACTTATCCCAATGCCCTCCAAAGTCAATCACACATGCCCTCAATATGTCCTCTAACACTTGAGTAGTTCTCTCTGACTGCCCGTCCGTCTGTGGATGGAAGGCTGTGCTAAAAGTGAGTTGAGTGCCCAACTCCTTATGCAATTTTCCCAAAAACTTAGATGTGAGGTGTGTACCACGGTCCGAGATGATGGAAAGGGGTACCCCATGCATCCTCACTATCTCCTTCACATAAACCTTAGCCAACTGCTGAGCATTATAGTCTACTCTGACTTGAATGAAGTGGGCTGACTTAGTCAGTCTGTCAACCACAACCCAAATGGAGTCAAACTTCCCCAAGGTCTTGGGAAAACTAACCACGAAATCCATAGCTATCCTTTCCCACTTAGATTCAGGAATAGGCATTCGCTGAAGCAAACCTGCAGGCCTTTGGTGCTCATACTTTACCTGCTGACAGTTTTGGCACTTACCCACAAACTCAGCTAAGTCTTTCTTCGTGCCAGGACACCAATAAAGTTGTTTCAAATCTCGGTACATCTTGGTCACACCCGGATGAATGGAATACCGCAAAACATGGGATTATGTCAATATCTTCTGAATCAAGTCATTCACTCGAGAAACACAAATTCTTCCCTTAAAACTGAGCACACCACCCACATCAAGAGCCGCATCTTGTGCCTTGCCAGACAATGCCTTCTTTCTGAGCTCATTCAAACTCTCATCCTCAAACTGCTTGGCCTTGATCTCCTCAATGAAGGTGGGCCTAACATCAATACTGGATAACACCCCATCTTTCTCTAAGATGCCTAACTACATGAACTTAGACTCCAAGGTCTAAATCTCATTGGACAAAGGTCGCTTTGACACACCCAAGCAAGCTAGACTACCCATACTCACCGTCTTCTGGCTTAATACGTCTGCCACCACATTAGCCTTACCCGAATGATACTGAATGGTAACATCATAATCCTTGAGTAACTCCATCCACCTTCGTTGTCTCAGATTTAGGTCCTTCTGAGTGAATACATGTTGTACACTACGATGGTCAGTAAACACCTGAAACTTGATACCATAAAGGTAATGCCGCCAGATCTTGAGAGCAAACACTACCGCTGCCAACTCCAAATCATGCGTTTAGGTAGTTCCTCTCATACACCTTCAGCTGCCGCGATGCATAAGCTATGACATTCTTATCATGCATCAACACAGCACGTGAAGCATCACAATAAAAAATAAAATCCTTACCTTCCACCGGAAGTGCCAGAATAGTTGTTATGGTCAGAAGGGTCTTGTGTTTTTGGAAGCTCTCTTTACACTTGTCAGTCCACTCGAAAGGCACCTCCTTTTGGGTCAGCCTTGTCAAATGCATGGCGATAGAAGAAAAATATTTCACAAACCATCGGTAGTAGCTGGCGAGCCCCACAAAACTCATATCTTCTGTCACAGAGCTAGGCCAAACCCAGTTCTTGACCGCTTCGATCTTTTGGGGATCTACCATTACCCTTTACCTTGAAATCACATGCCCCAAAAAGGCAACTAAAGTCAATCAGAACTCACACTTGGAAAATTTTCATACAACTTCTATTTTCCAAGGACACCCAAAACAATAAGAAGATGATCGGCATGCTCTTCCTTACTCTTCGAATAAACCAAAATGTCATCAATAAAAATGATAACAAAAGAATCTAGGAATGGTTTGAACACATCATTCATCAAACTCATGAAGGCTGCAGGCGCATTGGTCAACCCAACCGACATCACTAAGAACTCATAGTGCCCATAGCGGGTCCTGAATGCCGTTTTTGGTACATCCTCAGGTCTAATCTTTAACTGATGGTAACCAGACCTTAGGTCAATTTTAGAGAAAACTGATGGACCCTGCAACTGGTCAAAGAGATCATCTATCCGACGCAACGGAAACTTATTCCGGATGGTGACCCTATTCAACTGTCGATAGTCTAGGCACATCCTCATACTACCATCTTTCTTCTTAACAAATAAGACAGGAGCACCCGACAGGGAAGCACTAGGGTCGGATGAAACCTTTATCAAGAAGCTCCTAGATTTGAGCTTTCAGCTCTCTCCATTCCGCCGAAGCCATGCGATAAGGAGGAACGGAGATGGGACGAGTGCCCGGCTCTAAGTCAATGCAGAAATCTATATCCCTATCTGGAGGCATACCAGGCATATCGGTAGGAAACATTTCCTTGAATTCAGACACTACCGTAATAGACTCAATAGAGGGAGACTCAGCATCAACATCCCAAATATGTGTTAAATACGACATACACCCCTGCCCCACTAGTTTCCTAGCCCGAACGAAAGATGTGACCTTAGCTGGCTTAGGCTTGTACGCCCCTTCCCACTCTAACCTTTCCCTACCCGGGATCTCTAGAGTTATCGACTTAGCATTACAATTAAGCACAACATAATAGGGGGACAACCACGTCATGCCTAAGATTATACCAAAGTCAGTCATATCCAGAATAACCAAATCAGCCTAAGTTTGAAAACCCATAAACAGGTAGGACAAGCACGAAATACATGGGAGACTATGACAGACTCTCCAACTGGGGTAGAAACATAGATGGGGGCATCAAGCACATCACAAACCGCATCAAATCCCAAGGCAAACTGAAATAACACATACAAATAAGTAGAACCCGGATCAAACAAAACAATAGCCATCCGATCAGAGACAAGAATAGTACACGTGATCAGACGCCTCAGCCGCATCAGCCTCGGTCTTGACCTGAAAGGCATAAAACTGAGCCCTGTCATCTTGATGGGCAACCTCGTTTCCTGGCTGCACTGCTTCTCTACCTGCATTACCATTTCCCCGATATTTGCGGCCTCGCTGATTCCCTTCTCGTCCACCTTGTGGACATCCTCTGCCATTACTACCGCTGCCCACTGGTACCACTACTCTTTTCTGCTGCTGCACGGGGTCAGAGATGCGCAGATGGGGACAGTCTCTCCTCATATGCCCAGGTTCTCCACAATTGTAACAACTGCGGTCAAAAGATGGCTTCCTGTCAGACGAAGGTGTGGCTTCCTGACTATTCCGAATCAAATTCTGCTGTGGAGTTCGCGAGTAACCACCTATAGAAGTGGGCATAGCTGACTGAATTGGACGGGCAACAAGTGTCGGCCTACCTGAACCTCTGTACTAGGAACCATGAAAGTTACCTGTGTTTTTGGGCTTCTTAGCCAAAGCCTTAGCCTCCCCATCACGTCGAACTCCTTCCACTTTCTTCACAAAGTCTTTCACCTCATTAAAACTTTTACCTGCAGAGGTCATGTGAACAGACAATACCTATAATTCAGGGTTCAATCCCTTGATGAATAGATGAATCCTCTCCTCATCTGTAGTCAATAACTATGTAGCGTATCTGGACAAGGCATGGAACTTAGCCTCATACGCAGCTACAGTTATACCACCCTGCTCTAAGGCCATGAACTCATCCTTCTTACGATCCCTCAAAGTTCGGGGTATATACTTCTCCAGGAACAAAGCGTGGAACTCCGTCCAAGTGAGTGGGGGCAAAACTAGCGATCTGCATTCCACATAGGCCCTCCACCACTGCTTAGCCTCACCTTGAAGTTGGAAGCTCACGAACTCTACTCCATGCTGGTGTACAATGCCTAACTTGTGAAGCCTCTCATAGTAATCCATAATGAACTCATAGGCATCCTCCCTCTCAGTACCATCGAACACAGGCGACTTCAGCTTCAGAAACTTAGTCAACATCTCATTCCCAATACCAGTCATCACAGGACCCAATAGGAGATGGAAGAAGGCATAAGTGCCTAATGCTCCTTCCACCTTGGGAACAGTAGCAGCAATGGGCTGGTTGACTGGAGGTCGAGCCGCTTACACTGTGGGAAGGACTCCAGAGCCGACTAACCCCTTCAAAAAAGTCATTATCTTTTGAGCAATGACTTGGTCTAAGGGAGAAATACCTATAGTCTCAGCCTGTGCATCCTCCTCTGGGCCAACATCCTCCTCATCTTCGATCTCCACATTCTCTTCTACCTCTTCTTGGGGTGCAAGAGGGGCCCTTTCCCTAGGAACATTCTAAACTAAGGCTCCACCCCTGGCGGGTGCTATCCTTCCTCAGCCTCTGCCCCTTCTTCTTCCTCTACCCCTGCCTCGACTGTGGCTTCTTGTTGCGGGCAGCTCTGCTGGCTCATTGATGGGAGCTACGGGCCTGACGCCATTGTATCTTGTGTAAACCATCTGCGGACAGAAGAGGGAAGGAGGTTAGATACCAATTTGGATCACCAGATACCAATTGGAATCAAGTCATAGCATGAAAGGAGAAGAAGACAGAGAGATTTCTTAAATTCATATAACCTCTGGAAGAAAATTACAGACGTCTCTGTACTGCTCCACAAGACTCTACTAGACTCGTTTTGCTACAAGGAGATCAACGAACCTAGTGCTCCGATACAAACTTTGTCACGACCCAGACCGCCGTGATTGGCACCCACACTAATCCTTCGGTGGGAGAACCACTACCACGACCCGACTAAGCAACTTCAAGAAACTAAACCATTTAAATATACGAAAGCAGGTTTAAATGATGAATTAAATATAGAGTTTCCATAAACTCTGAAGGTTTAACAAAAATATCTAAGCATGACCCTCGCGGAAATTTAACCCCTAGACCTGAAAGTCATTATACCAAAACTCTACCAATCAACAAGTCTAAGAAAAATAGGGTGCAACCCCGGAAACTAAACATAAGTAAAATGTCTGAACATCTGGTCTGAGTCCGAAAAGAATAGACTAAAACTAATGATGGATCCATGGCAGCCTGAAAGAACTGCCTCACCCTGGAATTCGGTCTCGGTCAATGATGTCCTAGCTGAGGTCTGTCAGTAGCCGCCTAAAGATACCCTGTACTCAACAAAGAAAGAGCAAGTGCAGTATCAGTATACGAAACCACGGTGTACTGGTAGGATCACACGGCTACTCCAGTCAGCGAAATATAAGCAAGTAATTACAACACAATAAACACACATATACATGATACACAATTCAATTATCATTTCAGGAGAAAGATACATTTTCCCATTATCAATGACAGGTAGACATGAATGTAGTAATCAGAAGTGGTCCTCTCATAGAACCCACACCCAAACTGTTAGTGTGTCGGAACATGACACCCGATCCAATATACATGTGTCGGGACGTGACACTCGATCCAAATATGTGTCGAAACGTGACACCCGGTCCAATATATGTGTTGGAACGTGACACCCGGTCCAGTCAGCAGAACCACAATCACAATCACACCATAATGAACAGTGCACATAGTCACACAGTCAAGTAATACGCTCATGGCATGTAATTGTTCACACATAATCATTTCATTAGATTCGATTCATGTTTCCCTATTTACATACATGCATGCATACAATAGAGCAATTAACAGGCATATATAACACAACAGGAATTCAAACCATCAACTACCTCGAAACCAAGCCTGAATACTCCTAAGACACCTGAGCCTTCCCTTTCCGGAGTCTTTCAGCTTGTTCTTGGTCTAAAACAAGTAATTAATGCAAGGATCAATAAACAAGGTCTAAATTACCCGGATTATAACCAAAATATCAACCAAAGGCCAACCCATGATCCTAATGTTTAACTAGGGTTTTTCCCACCATTAACTTCAGGCCAAAACCTTCCCTCAACGATAATTAACAAGGTTTCTAATTTCTAAGAATCGAAATATGGATTAGGGGAGTAATTATCTTACCTTTAGCACGAGAATTCTTGATAATTTGATAAGAAACTACCCTGGGTCGTTCCTTAGCCCTTAAGAATGAAGTTTTGTAGAAAAATAAGGTTTTTGGGGTTTTTCTCTGATTTAAGTCGCGACTGTCCCGCCACAGCGGGTCCCATCCCACCACAGTTGCCTCGCCCTGGAGGGATTAATCCTGCTCCGGTGGCTTGCACTGAGACAGAAACTCAGAATTTGTGTTCCAAGATCCCATTTCCCAACACACCTTCAACCCTTGACGTTCTAAAACTACCCTTTCACGCCAAGATCAGTCTCGGGAGTTCTACTCGTCAGAATAGCATTTTGTAAAGCCATACAGGCTCCTTAACGTCTTGGCTATCCACTCACATGATCAAACTCATAATTAAATCCCCCATCCATTACCGAATTTCCCTAAACCTCACTTGACTCAGATTTCGTCAAAGTTTGGCCTAGGTGAGATATTTCCAAGTTACTACTAAGAAGTTTTCTGGCCCAAATTCCTTCTCTATTGGCTTTTCCATAACAACAGAAACAGGTCGTTACATATGATAAAAAAATATTATTGATAAGATTTAGTCATTTCAAATATATAGTTATTTTTCTTTACATTTAATGTTTTATTTTAATTTTTAATATTTTTCTTATTGTTTTTTAATTTACTTTATTTAAGAAAAAATAGTATCACAAGCCATGATGTTTCATTTCATAGTTTAAGTTTAGAAATATTTTCAAAAAAAAATTATTTTCACAAATTTTCATGTCATCTGTTACGATATAATTCAATTTTGTATTCTTTAAAAAATCTATAAATTGACAATAAGAGCGCAACAAAGTAAATTTCAATTATTTTCTCTTAAAATTCACATGTAGATTATATGATTATTACTAATTTGGATTTAATTGTTTTAAATCTGCAATTTTAACATGTTTCATCTATTTTTTTTCAGGAAAGTTTCTATATACCATATATCTATCAATATTTTCTTTTTTATTTTTTATATTTTCTTCAAATCTTCACAATAATAATTGGCTATTCAAATAATATTCAATTCAATTTTAATTGAGTGTTGTTGGATTTTTTTTTTTTGTACAATTTTGATTGTAGGGTAAGTTTTTAAATTGTTGGTTAACTTTTTTAAATTTTCATTTGAAAAGAGAATAATATATATTTCATATAATGTTTGTTACATTATTTTATTATTATTAATTACTAGACAAAATAATAAAATTCTCTCCTTACTACGTTAGCTCATTATTATTTGAACAAAGTATTGAATAAGTAAAAAAAATATATTGTTAATTTTATTTTAACTTAAAGGAAGACAAACGTGAATGGGCTCTTTATGAAACTCCAAATTCAAAATTATCATAAATTATTATTTGACATACTTTGCTTAAATTTTGAAGTTGAATTTGAATTTTAGATGAGAAAAACTTTAAATTATGAAAATAAAAGGCATATTGTGGGTAAGATTCTAATAACATATACCTAAAATTTTAATCAAATAAAATAAAAAGGTAAAAAATTCAAGTAATAAATATAATGTGAGGGTCTTTATAATTTTCTTTTTTATTTTCAGAAAAATAATAATATCCTTAAATAAAACAATAATTTTATGAAACTATTTTTGAAAAAGATATACAATGTGCATCGTGAGGTACGTATACTAGTTTATCATAATTAAAAGATATTTAGTAGTCATGCATGAAAATGTGATGGTTTCATTTTTCCACACTTTAAATTTATTATATTACCCATAAAATATGACAATAGAATATAAAATTTGTGTCCAGAAAATAATTAAGATAGAAAAATATTGTGAGTGTTACAATTTCTATGAATCATCTATTTTTTTTTTCAAATAAATTTAAAGATTTTTTAACTTTATCTTGAACTTTTGTTGGATTTGATATCTCTTAATTTGAATTTAATTCACCATAAATACTTTGATAATCGCCACAAATAAGTGATATATATATATAAGAGAGAGAGAGAGTTTAATTAATATGATATAACTGAGACATTTTTTTGAAAAACAGAAGTCATAATTCTCTATTATATGAGTATATATAAGTCGAAGTTGATCAAACTACAGTTACCAATTTACCATGTGTACTGCAAAATATCAACTTTTAAAAAAAATTATCAAACATTATTAAATTAATTTGATATGTTATCGTATAATTTTTTATTAAAATTACCGAATCAAAGTTTCAATTTAGCAGGTTTACTATTTTAAAATGTCTTGAATATCTTCCTTATTGAAAAAAGTTAAAACTTATTTTTGATGGGTAACATACCTAAGTTCAAATTTTTTCCGATAGGCAGAACTTTAGGTTAATTGAGCATGTTTAATGTCTTGAAATATCCTAAACATCTACCTAATTGGCACAAGTTCAAATTTTTAAAGTGGAGGTATTTATTTAAAAAACAATTTCAAGCGGGACCAACAATAAAAATCAACACTTATGAAAATCATTTTTGTAAGATTTTGTTTACGAGGAAAAAAATATCAAGACCAGTTCATCTTAGGGTCATTACTTAACTTGATCATGGAAAAGAGCTAAGATAAAAGGTTGATATTTAATAGTAAAAATGATTCAACATTAATTTAAAAATTACTTAATCCTCTTTAAGCTATAGCCAAAATTATTTCAAACATAAACAACTTGCATTGCAATTGTTGCCACCTTTTTTTGATAAAATAATCACATTGAATCGATTATTTCTAATTAAAGATATATATGAAAAAATACAATTTGTAGTAAGTTTGATATTATCTTTTAATCATTTTTCTAACTAGCCTTTTTATTAGCAAAATAAAGTGGCAATGTATTAGTGCACATCATTAAGTCACAATTAACTTTAATTTGAAAAATAAAATACATACTCATTTAAAATACTTGTTTTTTATAAATAATTTTTTAAAAATTGATAAAATAACATAATTAATATTTAAAATTATATTTAATGTATATAATAATATATAAGTGTATTTCAATAAATGAAATTACAAAATAGCACCAAAATAATTTTAAATAATATTCTTGATATTTATAAATAGTTATTTCACTCCGTTTGAAATTCAAGAAACTTGATTAATCAATTGAAAAATTTAAATGGTCTACAACTAACCATCATCACCACTAACCACCATATATATACATACGTATGTGTGTATATATACTTTGTTGATATAATATTAGATCAATATCACATTTTATTAAATTTATTATTTTTAAAATAAAGACACATTTTACATATCCATATGTTAAAAACAATATCAATTATTTAGTATTCAAATTTTAAGACAACATCTTAATATTTAGATGTATATTTAAATTCATATATTTAGATCTAAATACGCATCTTACAATTCAAATACGCATTTAGTTTTCAAACATTCTAATCTTATTAAAATACATGAGGCCTAAGCCATCTCAAACAATTATTTCATCGACACTACATTGTACTTATCTCTTTTGGTAAAGGTTATCAGCTTTTAATTTTACCTATTCTCGTATATCTGCTCATCCAACATTTGTATCTCTACAATAAGACTATTAGAAAAAAAACATAATATACATATATATATTTATCAGTTGTCACTTGTAATCGTAAATAAGCATAATCAAAGATTAGTTTATATTTAACTTTAAAAAGGTATATAAAATAGTTAAATTATTTAGCTACAAATTTTAAATCGTTCTCATTTAAATATAAAACTATGTTGTCACTAAGTCATAGGTTAATTAGAGACATGAAAATGGTTGTCACTAATTGGTTATATTATTAGTGACAAAAACTAAGGTCACAATTAAATATAAAAATTTGTGGCTAAAACTTACAACATTTAACTACGAACTCTAATTTGTCAGTATTGCATAACTTATTTTTAGTGACAAAATTTCTTCGTATCCAAAATTAGAACTCATCTAAGACAAATAAGAGTTTGTCATAAATCAGATGCATTATTAGGGACAAAATAATGTGTCCCCGATAACTTATAATTCATCATTAATAATACTTAATAAATAGCGCCAAAGTATTTTTTGGTGGGAAACTTTAATGGAAAAAACTTTGCTACGAATTTGTATGTTTCTTCATAAAAGAGTTATCAAAACATAGAGCTTCAACAAGCTTTTTTTCCTGGAAAGATATTGTTATCCTTTTGCTAATCAATGCACCACTTTCTACCTCGTCACTTATCACAGTAGGTGAAGTGTGTAGCAATTCCCTGAAAGAAACCTTCCTAGACCCCGTTATCAACCCAAAAAGAAAAAGACACTTCCCGTAAACACTGATAGACTATCGCATTTCATGTGAACGCCTATACAAGAAAATAGGAATACCGAAAGAGTACACTTGTTGACACCCAATTTGACCCTCCACAATATGGGTTCATGGGTAACTCATCATAAAACCATAATGTATCATCAATTCATGCATAAGAGATCATAATTCAATCATTTAAAACAATAATGCAAAGAACCCATGATAATTGAAGAAAACCCTAACTCAATTGGGGAATTATATCATTTGAAATAGAGAAATTTGGGAACTCCATGAAAACTATCATACCTTGAGTCCAAAAGCTAGCCTTTAATGGAGGAATTGAGACCTTGACTTGAAACCCTAGGTTGAATCTTCTTCTTCAAGTTTCTAGAGAGAGAAATATATTTGGAGAGGAGATTCGGTTTTTCTTTTGTAAATTTGGAAGAATAAAGTGAATGGGTAAAATTTGGGGGTTGAAAAAGCTTCTATAGGGGTCTTAATGAAGGGTAAAATGATGTAGTATAGGAACTAATTAATTAGGAAAAGACTCAACTACCCCTAAAACTCAACTGTCAGCAGTGACCCACAATTGACATAGTTTGTAAGGGCCGATGAGAAGGTTAGTGTTGAGGCCTTAGCTAAGTTGCAGAGTTAAGAGTTGTCGATAGTGCATGCGACGTTGGAAAATCTTGTCTAGAGACATCCACAATTTACACTAATGGGGTATGTCCTTCATATTCCACTATTCATCTTCCCAATGTGTCGGGCACATATGCCTTAATCGATGCTACACCACTGCCTCCGCCTTCAGATATGTGGGGTACTGATGCCCAAGGTGATACAACTCCCTCCGAGTCACATGATAAAAGTTCTTCACAGCCATAGCCTAATAGAGGGACCTTTTTCTCATCTTGTTGCAGTACTTATTTTTTTAGCATTAAGGACACTGCTAGTTACTTTTTGGTGGGGTGAGGGCATATGTGCCCATATTCCCCTTTTGATTGTATTTTGTTTATATCAGTTATATTTTGATATTTTAGCATTTTTTAATTATATTTGGTTTGTTTTGGTTTCATTTTCGTCTTTCTATGAATTACCCCATACATTTTGGAGTAGTGAAATGATTGGGATTTCTTGTATTTCATTATTTATGTTTGAGTATTGATTTTGTCGAATATCGATGTCTTAGATAGTACTCTTGATAAGAAAATTTAGTTCTTCTTATTTTGCAAGAACAAATCAGTGTAGCTCTACTTTTGAATGATCTTTTGGAATCTTGTGTTGACTAGCTGCGTATTGATGTGAGCCTTGTAGTAAACATCACACACAAGTTTCATAATTTTTTAGAGTTGTGTTAAATGATTGTGTTTGAATTTTTGTGTGTTGTGAGATACTACTTGAAAGCATGATTGTTGATTCTTAGAATTTGGCTTGTTAGTCTTATTTTATGCTTTGGTGAATGCAAGATATAATCTTGGGCATAAATTTGAGAGGGAACCAGAATCTTCATACCTTTTGTGACTACCTTGTGAGGCCGTGAAAATATCTTGGCACCATTTGAGTCTATACAATTTTTTATCGACCTCATTGAAGTCTCTTGAACAAAATATGTCCCAAACTTCTCTCATATAAAACCTTTTTTAAGGATTGAAAGCGTAAGTTGGAGGTGTTGAAAGGAAGGAGGAAAGAAAGACAAGTGAAAGAGAAGAAAGAAAAGTGAGACTCAACCTTTAAGTTTTTAGCAAAAAGAAGGAACCCCTCCTTATAAAAAAAATATAGAAGTCATAAAAATGAAATGAAAAAAAGAAAGCCCTGTTAAAATTAAAGGAGTTTCCAATAAATTAAATGAAAAATAAATGATTGAGTCTCCAAATGAAAAGAATTGAAGGAGCTTGAGAAGAGGAAAAGATGAGTGTACACTGCTTTAAAAAGCTGAAGTTACTGAGAAAAATAAACCATACATTTACCCTCATCCACATTACAAGCCTTAAAGACCCTTGATATCTTGCTAAAATCGGGTTGCATGATAATTGGTAGTTATGGGCAAACCTTTGAGATGAAGCTTGCATGTATTTCTCTTTCTGAGAGTGAGAGTTGTATTTATTCTTAACTTCTTTGTTGATCTGCTTTGTGATAGCTTGGAATCATTTTTTGTTGTGAGGGCATTTGAATTCTTTTGTTGAAGCATAGTTTTCCGTTATGAAGGAGCATTAGTGAGCTTGAGCTTGGATTGATACCGGTTAATCATCATTTGAAACTTCTTGAGCATATTTAAGATATTGCATATACATGTTAGTAGTCTTGTGATGGAACTTTCATGTTGAATCGCATTGAGAACTAGTATAGACACCCTTGTTGAACTTTTTGTGTTCTTGATTTACTTGAAGAAAATAAAAGTTTGAGTTGAGGGTGTTGATAAGTCTGAGATTTTGACTCAATGAAGGCCTTTTTATTTCAACAAACAGTGTCCTCAATGCCTATTTATGTCCTTATCTAATGTTATTTTGATGTTTTGCAGCTATGAAGGCTAAAAGACATGGCACAGATGGATCTATGAAAAAGAGGCAAAAAACATTGAAAAAGAGTGTAAACTCCCAGTTGAGGATCACCTAACACAAATGGCGGATCACCCAATAGGTTAGACCTCCCTTAAAGTTACAATGTTCAGTTTTGAAAATATTCAAGGTAGGTCGGCGAAGAAAAGTGCAAACACCGTTTCGCTGAAACAGTTGGGCGAGCTAGAAGTTCCATCGCCGAAGGTGACAAAGATTTGAGTTAAGATGAAGGCTGAATGGGAAAATAAGGGGCTAATCACTGATTCACTGAACGTGAAAGGCTTACTAAATCCAGTTGGCCGACTGAGATTCAAACACTTGAAGCCTAAAGCAAAGAAAAGGAGAGCTGAGAATCGAAAGACGATCTGCTAAATCATGAATGTGAGCCTAACTAATGTCACCGATCAGGTCTCGCATGAAATTTCAGACTAATTTTTGGGAAAATTATAAATAGCCCAAGGCGAGCTAAAGTGTATCTTCAATATCTTTTTCTTTTTACCTATTTTAACTTTTCATATTTAGAAATAGACTTTTTCTACCTTTCTCTTCATTTTGGGGTGTTGAACAATCTTGTAATTTACAATTGAGGGTTTTATTCAAAGTGGGTCTCGAAGATTATTGTTGATTCTCAACTCTTTAATTTTTGAAAACATAATTGGTACACTCTTTTTTCGTTTTATGATGTTTGTCTAAAACCCCAATTTTAGGGGTGTGATTTTGGGATTACCTGTTAATTTAATTTAGTGGGTCTAGTATCTTGCTCTGTTTTACTGTTGTTCATTCATGTATTTGAGTTATTTTGCATGGGTTTAATTTATGGGTTAAGGTTGCAAACTTAATCCTAGCCGGATCTTTGATTGGTGCTCGAAAGATATCAATTGAAGTGGGTAAATCGATAAATGCTTGCAATTTAGGTTTGATTATTGTAGTTTCCTCAAAAGGTAAACTATGGTTCAATTCTAATTGTTAAATCTACTCGAAAGAGAGATTTTAGTAAGGTATTGGGTAGATTTGAGATTTACATAGATGAAATCGAAAGAGATTCTACGATATGTTGCTTTGAGATCGGAAGAAGATTTGTGTTGTTAAAGATTACCCATCCTATCCATGTTTGTCTAGCATTATTGTGATAGCACTTGTACCCCTTATTGACATTATTGACACCAACTCCCACAATCCTAGATCATCTCATACATGTTTAAAACTATGTTTTTAGTTGGATTCTGATAATTGATCCGTAAACTCTTTTATTCAATTTGGTCTAATCATCCACCCATTTGTCCTAATTGCTACAATGAATTCGTTTGCATCTTAATGTCCTCATTGGATACTTATCTTTAGATCACTCCTTTTAGGATTCGACCATGACTTCTTTGTTGGGTATTTATATTGTTAACAATTGCTTACTCATTTAATTATTTTGGTGAGTAATTTCAGTGTTATCAACATGCTGACTTGTGTGGACCAATGAAGACTGAGTCACTTGGTGGGAGTCGGTATTTTCTTTTGTTTCCTGATGAATACAGCCGTATGAGTTGGGATTACTTTCTGAAGTTCAAATTTGAAGAGTTTGAGAATTTAAGGAAATTCAAAGTACTTGTGGTGAAACGCCACCAATGAAGTTTTGTTCATTGAAAACTGTTTATGCATCTTGTAGTTTTTTCTTGTTAGCTGCTGAACCAACATGTTATGAAGAAGCTGCAAAAAAATCTCTGTTGCAAAATTAAATGATTGAAGAGATTCAATCCATTGAGAAAAATTAATCCTTGGAGTTGGTTGATTTTCCTAAAAGGAAGAAAGTTATCGAGCTAAAGTATATTTTCAAAATGTACAATGTTGATGGAAGTATCAAAAGAAATAAAGCTCCTCATGTTACAAAAATATATTCCCAGATACAAGGGATCGACTTTGAAGGGACATTCTCAACAGTAGCTCACTTTGAAAACGTTAGAACTACTCTAGGCTTGGCTGTTCAACTTGGTTGGCTTGTATACCAATTTGATGTTAAGTCTTCCTTCATAAGCATTGACTTACATGAGGACGTATACGTCTCCCATCCTGAAGGCTTCATCTCTAGTGAATTGAAGAGCAAAGTATACAAATTGAAGAAGACATTCTATGGTCTAAAGCAAGTTCCACGGACATGGTAGTTTTTGAAGAGCAGCAGTTCAAAAGAAGTGACAATGATCGTACACTTTATGTAAAGAAGGGAGGTAATGGTGATGTTTTTCTTTTCGGTCTTTATGTTGATGACATTATATATATGGGCTCTTGTGAATCAATTGTTTATGAATTTGAGAGTTGCATGATGAGTAAAGTTCAGATGTCTGACTTGGGTATGCTGCATTATTTTCTTGGGGTTGAGTTGAGACAAAGTTTGTATGGAATTTTATTTCACAGATAAAGTATGCTACTGAACTTTACAGAAGTTGAACTTGATGAATTGCAATCCATCTCCCGCACCCATGGATATGAATGAGAAACTGATACTTACTGATGGTACAGGTGCAACAAATTCTTCTTACATTAGAAGCTTAGTCTAAACTACTTATCTCACAAAAGGCCTGATATAGCATTCTTTGTCAGTTTGGTTTCAAGGTTCATTCATAGTCTTTCGAAGCAACACCTAGGTGCAGCCAAAATGATCTTGTGATATGTTTCTGGCCCAACAAGTTATAGAATTGGGTAATCAAAAAAGTATCAGGTTTCATATTACTTGGTTTTACTGATAGTGATTGAGCAGGTAACTTGGAAAATCACAAAAAATTAACCAAGAGTTGATTGGTCCAACTGAAATATGGTTGTGACAACGTGGAGACGATTGCTATGACGAAACAATCATACTTTTCATATTAGAACGAAGCACATCGACATCCGTCATTACTTCATTCGCGATCTAGTTGTTGGTGGAATAATCTCATTAAAATTTTAACGTAGAAATAATCATGTTGCTGATGTTCTTACGAATCGCTTCTGCACGACAAGCATGATTTTTTTTTTTGACAACAAATGAGTGATTGTTATTTTCATAAAAGGAGGAGTTTTTACTAATTCTTCTACTAAATTCAGTTGCACAAAATCTGTTTGTGAGTCTTTTTTTTTAGGATTATTTGGTTTACCACTTTGACCATATTTTTTCTATTATTAGTTAGTTGCTTTATTTTAGCTTAAGTAGTTAACCGTAAGCGTATAAATTGCAGTATGTGTTCTTGTTCAGTAGTAAGAAAATTGAGCAGTTCAAAAATATTATTTTTTAAAGTTGTTTTCTTTGCCTTTCATCTCTTGATCAAAAAGGTCATAATATGACTCGTGGTTTGAGACCACTAGATGTAGGGAGACTCGTATATAATAATATCCAACCGTTAAAATTACAATGGTCAAAATTATTCAGTGATAAATTTTTTTGCTATTTTTTTTTTGGTTTTTATCTTGAAGTTTTGGGGTAACATTCAATAAAATTATATTTCCAAGGATTTTCAGGACCAAAACTTTCTATAATTGAATATTTTGTTAATAGGCACAACTCCTTTAGGTTACGTCATATTTATCATTTCTAATGATTTAAAAATATAAATTGATTTAAAACACTTGTCTTTCATTAATGTTATTAAATCAATTGCATTCACACAAATTCCTTTTGATTTGCAACTATTTAATATCATCGACATGCTATTATCGTACAATGCACATTTATAGAAATTAGTATATTATGAACACAAGAATTTCAAAATGTTAAATGTTTATTGAAAAAAGACTCTTTAATGTGTTGATTAACTTTTCTACCCTTAAAAGCTATATTCAAAAAGATAAAACATTCTCTATAAAAATTTATATTCAGCATTTCCTAATAATTTGAATCTAACTAACATTTTGAGTACTGAATTGAATTCTTCATCTATCAGTCATGAATTTGATACTAATTTAAATTGATCATATGGTGAGACTTCTACTAGAAAAATGCTATGAAATTTAATATAAATTTAGCAAAATCATGCCTATGCCTCTTTGCAGAGGCAGATATTTTATACATTTGGTAATCAAAAGTATCAGATTGAAGATTTCTTAGTTTTATTGATAGTGATTGGGAAGGTATCTTGGAAAATCACAGGAGAACAAATGAGAATATTTTTAGTCTTTCTTCTGGAGGAATCTCATGGAGTTCAAAGAAACAAGATAGAGTAGGATTATCATCTCAAGAAGAAGAATACATGGCTGCAACTTCAGCAAGTTGTCAAGCTATCTGGTTAACGAATTTGTTAGTGGATCTTCAACAAGAGAAGATTTGTCCAACTAAAATATTGTGTGGAAACAAGGTAAAAATTGCTATAAAAAAATCCTTCTTTTCAAAGTAGGACAAAGCACATCGACATCCATTATCAATTCATTCGTGATCCAGTTTTTGGTGGAATAATCTCATTGATATTTTGTGGCACATATGATCAGGTTGATGTTCTTACAAAAACTCTTCTTCACAACAAGCATTACTTCTTCAGACAACAAATGAGAGTTTCTGATTTTGAAGAAAGGAGGTGTGTTGACTAATTCTTCATATTAATTAAGTTGCAAAAAATCAGTTTGTGAGTCTGGTAAATAGGATTAGTTGGTTTAAGTTCTTACCTAGTCAATGAATTATCTTCTTATTTTAGTGGGTCATGTTTACCACTTTCTCCATGTTTCTCCATTAATAGTTAGTTGCTTTATTTAGGCTTAAGTAGTTACCTGTAAGCCTATAAATGGCAGTATGTGTTCTTGTTTCAGTAGTAAGAAAATTGAGCAGTTCGAACACTTTATTTCTGAAAGCGATTTGGTTTGGCTTTCATCTCTTGATCCAACAAGTAATAGTATGACTCGTGGTTTGATCCCAATGGTCATAGGGAAACTCGTACATAGGAATAACCCGCTTTTAAAATCACAATGGTCAAAATTATTCTCGTGATAAACTTTTTAACATTTTTTTTGGGTTTTCATGTTAAAGTTTTGGGGTAACTTTCTATAAAATTAAGTTGGCAAGGATTTTCATATCAAAACTTTCTATAATTAAATATTTAGTTAATAGGCACATCTTCTTTAGGTTAAATCATAATTATCCTTTCTAATGATTTAAAAATATATATTGATTGAAAACACTTGTCTTTCATTAATGTTGTTAAATCAGTTGCATTCACGCAAATTCCCTTTTTAGGCAATTGTTTAATATAATTGACATGGTATTATTATACAATGCAAGTTCATAGAAATAAATATTTTATGAACTCATAAATTTCAAAATGTTAAATCTTTATAGACAAAAATATTTTTATAATGTTGATTGACTTTTATATTCTTAAAAGCTAAATTATTTGTTCAAAGAGATAAAACAATTTGGATACAAATTTATATTTAGCTTTGCCTAATATTTTGAATCCAACTAAAAATTTTCCTGCCGAATCAAATTTTTGATCTATTAGTCATGAATTTGTTTCTATTTCAAACTAATCATATGTTGAGGCTTCTATTAGAAAAAAATTATGACATTTAATATAAATTAGGTAAAAGCATGCATATTCCCCTATGCAGAGGTAGAAATCTATATTTTAAACTTATTAGTTTTACTAATACTATCTTGCTTAATTAATTTTATAAACATGATTTATAGGTTTTTCCCTTTTATTCATATTGTTCACTATTATTACTATAAAATAAAAATAAAAATGAAGTCTAGGTGTTAGATAACTTTATTGTTGTCATTGGAAACGAGTTTTTCAATCATGGTCGTTTATATGATTTAAAGTAAAAGTGAATTTTACATATAATCAACTCTTTTGTATGTTGGTATAATCAGGGGAGT
This sequence comes from Solanum etuberosum, assembly GCA_029582245.1. NCBI lineage: Eukaryota > Viridiplantae > Streptophyta > Magnoliopsida > Solanales > Solanaceae > Solanum > Solanum etuberosum. Next base: position 32,863 of record JAJONR010032378.1, read on the forward strand.
AGGAACAAGGGAACAGTGAAGTGACTTAATGACCTAAAGGGTTTTGGTTTCGTTAGTCATGATGATGGTGGTGATAATTTTTTATTCATCAATCTGGTATTAGATCTGAAGGTTTCTGTAGCTTAGCTTATGGTGTAGTTTTTGAATTCGATGTGGAATATGGTAATTACGGCTGTACTAAGGCTGTCAATGTTACTGGCCCAGATGCTACTCCTGTCAAAGGAGGATCCCGTGATAGTGGAGGTGGTGGAGGTGATCACTATTGTTGTGGTGGTTGATATGGATGTGGAGGTAGGAGATATGGTCGTGATGAAGGTGGTTATGGCAGTGGCAGGCGGTATGGAGGTGATGGTGGATGTGGCGGCGGTGGTGGGAAGTATTGTGGAGGTGGCGGTTGGTATGGTGGTGGTGGAGGAGGAGGAAGTGGGTGTCACAAGTATGGGGAAGATGGGCATTTCGCAAGGGAATGTAGTCAAGGTGGTGGGTATGTCCATCTTCCCAACCTTGGCTACATTCCCTTTCGAAATGACCATCTTCCCCACACTTGTAACACCCACTTCCTCCTCCACCACCGTCACCATACCCACTGCCAACTCCACCATACTTCCCACCACCGCCTCCGTATGTACCATCAACTCAATACCGCCTTCCACTGCCGTAACCACCTTCATCACCACCATATCTCCCACCTTCACATCTATATCAACCACCACCACCAAAGTTATCACCTCCACCACCTCCACCATCACGGGATCCTCCTTTGACAGGAGCACCATCTGCACTGGTATCATTGAACGCCTTAGTGCAGCCAGCATTCCCGGGTTCCACATCGAACTCAGCAACTTCACCATCAACTAAGCTACGAAAACCGTCAGATCTGATATTGATAAATAAAAATTGCATCACCACCATCATTAGGAGTAATGAAACTGAAACCCTTTTGGTCACTGAACAACTTCACCGTTCCCGTGTTTCGATGCCCCTTATTACGCATATACTACAAGGAGGATAATACAATGATTATACCTTGGATGCTAGAGGAAAGAGATAAAGAGGTTCAAACAAATCATTTGGTTGAGCACAATATGTCTTTTTTTCAGAAAAAAGGTTCGAAAGTGATATTACCTTATAACTTATTTGTTGGTGTTGCACATAACCAATATAGGAAAAAATGAGATTCATGTTCCTACACTCTTATTCAAGTAAAAAGACTTGGTCCTAGTTCTCTCTCCTTCTTTTTTCTTCTTCTAGATATTAAATTAAAGAACAATACCTAAGAGATGTAATTCTCATATGGTGGACTCTCGTAGTTATGTATGAATGCATATATCAAAGCTATCCCAAGTACGATATTATGGAGAATTAAAAAAAATGTGAATCCAAAAGACTTTATCCTAGTTCTCTCTAAAAACAATCATATACAAAGTGATAGATAACATATATTTGTTTCTCAGAATAAGGATACAAGACATACTTAGATACGAGAGAGTTACACTCTTAAGATTACATTAACAAAAGTTCTATTGGAATTTTCTCCAACAAAATTTTATAAATGTAATGTATATATATATATATGGTGCATATAAGGACAATCCATGCAGAAGATCATAAGCCTTATGTATAAAAATGAAAGGGGGAATTCGATGTATGCAAAAACTAAAGAGATACACAACACTACTAACATAGTAGTAGAAACCACAACTATTTAGACACAAGTGATGTTACCAACATACTCCTTAATGATCCAAAGGGTGATACAGTGGACTTAAAAACCACCATGGCAGATTTTAAGAAATATAGAGAAGATACAAAGTATAATGCTAAGAGATCTTATTTTAAGAGAAGATGATAAAATTGTTGATTATCTAGAAAATTTAGCACTCAACATTGGAAATGGTGAATTCCAAAGCATACGAGAAATAGATAGTTAAGGGAAGAGGATGATCCACACACTAGACATTTGGATCTATAATTGCAAAATGAAGGTTGTAAAGGAGAAGACCGAAGCTTATGAAATGAATCTCCTTTATCAAATGTTAAATTAGGGTTTCTTAGTTTATTCTTACAAATTTATAAAATAAAACATTCCTTATGGAGATATATCTAGACCTTTCTACTACTAATAAAATTGCCATGCAGAGGCCAGAGTCAATGAAGATGAAGAAATACAAATCAGAAATGAAGATTTATAATTACTGTTCATAGATGAGCAACAAAGGAGCACGAGGAAGAGCTTAATAACACTGATTTTCCACAGCATACCGAGACGAAAGGTCTTGTTCTACCAAAGGACAAACAGTTTCAGGTGTGGTAGGTATTTTGAAGAGATGAAGAAGAAGAGGTGGAAAATAGAAAACCCTAGTACAAAGGAAAATGTCTAAGGAAGATAGTTTTTTGCTTTTGTTTTGTGTAGAGATGGGGTTGTTCCATTTTGGGCGGCCCAATCTCTTTTGTGTGGTAAGTAGATTTGGGCAGTAGGCCCAAATGAGTTTGTTTTTTGTTTAAGCTTATTTCTCACATAAATAAAAGGCCTAAATTTTTCTAAAAAAAGGGGCCGTGCGGTCATGAAACTCTATCAAACGACAATAGCATGGATTTCATTCCCAACATTACCCCTCAATTTCTTTGGGAAATAACTTTTGTAATTTACTTTATAATGTTGTTCAAACCCAAAATAAGGCTTATAAAAACCTATTTACCAAATATATAAACAACATATAATCAGTATTAGGGCTTTGATATAAACATGTAATTGTTATAAAATAAAGACTATGATATAAATATAATTAAATAGTGAAAGAATAATCTACACAAGAAGAGAGGGAAGGGAGATCTATTTTTATTTCACCTTTTATTCATATCTTTCCCCCCACATTAAGGGGCTATTCATAAGCCAAAAAAATTGTCTTAAAGAATATGTCGGACCCATATTCTTCGGCACAAAGGAAAAATACGTGGACATCATATTTTACAATACTCCCCCTTGATATCCATGTAAAAGAAAAATTATAGTGACAAAAAAAGTGTAGTACATGCATTGTTTGATGCCACATTAAAAACCGCTTGAAAGAAGCTAGGTGTAAGCTGATTGTGAGAAACTACTTGCAGAGCTACTTGTAAGCGGCTTATAAGAACATTATTGTTTAAGTTGCTTATGGAAAATGCTTGCGGAGCTAATTGTAATTTGATTATTGAAACTTGCATGCAGAGCGGTTTCTAAGTTGCCTTCTTGATTTCAAACTTATCCAGAGAACTATGTAATCGACATCTACAATATAATGTATTTATTACTTATTGGAGTTCGTCAATAAATAATGTTTCTCGTTAAAATCTTATTAGGAAAAATCCTGTGGGAAAAAGTCCTACTAAGGGAAAAAGAGTACACATATCTAGTAATATGCATTGAGAGTTGCCTCATTAAAAATCTTAACAGAAAACCGAGTGGGATAAAACCTTGATTAAGATTAAAAAAATGCAGTGCGTATTTGCTCCCCCCGATTAAAACATCACTTAATTTTTATAAAGGATATCTGACAATCTTATACTTAGCCTTCCAAATGTTGATATTAATTGTGTCTTTGTGACAAAATCACATTCATGAAGATGTTGCATCATGGAGTCTATCATGATATGTTATTTTCTTGTCTATTTGATATGTTGAGTTCAACCAATGATAATCAATTAGTTTGTGACCTCGTTGGTATAGACAAATTTCTCATTGAACTTGTTTGTAGCAATAGGCAAGTGACATATATTTTATTTGTTTATATTGTAGAGTAATATAATATGAAATTATTTCCACATACAAGCAAATAGCCTTCTTGAGATCATACTTCATATATATCAAATGGTTTCCTGCAGTTTCATAAGCAATAAACCTTTACAAGATTGGTTAGATAACCAAATATATAAATCAATATTTCATTCCCTTTAAAAATCTCTATCAATAGGAGTAATGTTATATTTGCAAGAACATCAATAAAATTATTATAACATGAATAATAATCGCAGGATACATAAGTGTATCAATTGCATTATGACATGGTACATTCTAAAAATTTTAATAAAATCAAAATTGATATTATGTTAAGCGATCTAATAACCATTGGGGTACTATTTAATGGAGTCGCTTAACAACCTTTTAAATCCTTCAGGGATTTTCAAATAATCTTTATTTTCCTAGATAGACATTAAAATCATTTATTATACATATTCAAATTTTTCATATATTGTAACACTCAAAGAAATCTCATTGCAACCATCACAAGAGAACACACCTCCATAAAATAATGTCAGGACTTTTGTGAAAAATCTTTACGCTCAAAGGCACAATCCATACTTTATATCTTACAATTTTACTTGTCGCATAATATTCTATTTATACCCCACGGACATTATATTAAAAATATTACTTTTTCAAGTGAAATAAAATATACTTGAATTATGTATTTTCTTTCGCCAATCATTTATCTGTCCACACAATTTGACAGATTTAAAATCAGGATCCTCATTATTATATATAATTTTGAGTGCTATATTATATTAAAGATAACGTTGATGATTATTCGATATCGACTCTACTATGACATAACTTGTCGAATTCTCTTTATTTTTTTTTATCATTTTTCAGTTACCTGAACCTTTTCCAAGGTTTGATGAAGTGTTATATCGTGGTGCTCTTTCTAAGGGACTTGCCTCATTATTATAACCATTGCAATAATTTTCTCCTCATCTTCTACTTCTTCAAGAAGTTTAATTTTTCGAATTGATTTATCTATATATCACGTTTCGGGCGTGCTGTAAAGTATGTCCTTTCAGGACCTTTCCCTGGAGCATTTATAACTGGATTATAATATAGGGTCATTAAATTTATCTAACAATTGACTTAAATTATTTTTTCAATGAGGGTCATACAAATAAAAATAATAATTCATTATGTATAACTTAGTTTTCAGTTTCTTATCATCCCTCCCCCTAATGGGTAGAGAATCTAACATTCACCCAACATTATTTCGGGACTCATCTTCGTGCATTGCTGTCACGACCCAAAGTACACGCTAGCCGTAACATGGCATTTAGGACCCCGAGAGGCCCTACACAAGCCACCTAACATACATCATACAAGATAAAAGAAGTAAAGAATTCAAAAGATATTTTTTCATATTTCAAAAAGTTATTGGACTTAATCGGAAGTCTTACATCTGTCTCAATAATCCATCTAATACATCATAAGGAAAGTCAATGGGACGTCTATAAATAACATACAAGGTCTGAATACAGAAATGAAATTAAGCTATAATGTATCTAGGTCCTCGGAACATGAGGAATTACCAATCTTCAAAGTCAATGGAACCAACTAGCCATGAGAGTGAGGGATAGGATCGTCGGACCCTACATCAGTGAAATAATGTAGGCACAAGTATGCATTAGTACATGGAATATACTAAGTATGTGGTAATATGCATAAAAATAGATACGATAGCATGTATGGATTAAAACATGTAGGCATGATAATTCTTTTAACATTTAAAGACTTAAAGAATAAAGGACATGTGAATAATGAAATATGGTCAAATACATTAACATAAAGAATATAAGAAAACTTTGAAGAAACATAGTTATTATGTGGTATTTTACATTTAACTGACAATAAGAGCATGAGAGCTATATCATGAAATCTGGTATATCCGTTATACCAAAAGAAGGGGATTCTACTTGCCAAGTTAGAGTTTGTACATATGATCATTTGCTAAAGTGGATCCACTAGCAAGGTCTTTTAAGACAATCCTATGGGGGCACGTAGTTTGGGACTAGAGGTTGCTACTAGAGACTACCCTATTTGAGCCTCCACGTCAAGACCCTCTCGGTGCTAAGTACAAATCATAATGGAATAGATAAAAGTCAATTATCATTTTAACATAGGAAAGGTAATGATCAATACCAATCCACACTTTCAAGATCAAAACATAGAATAGCTCCTTAACAATAATTTAACATGGAGGAGAAAACCTTTCACCAATGTGAATTTATTTGTGAGAAATATCTTTCAGAATCATGATCATCATAGTAAGTGAGAAATCCTTTCACAATAGCATTGATACATTCCTTTCAAAGTATTCCCAAAATTATTTATAATCATTTCATAAAAACATGCATATGTTTATAATTCCATAGTTCATAGTTTAAAAAAACATAATTTAGGCATGGGTAAATGATATTTCAACTAAATATCATAGATTAACATCAAATTAATCACTAGAAGACTTAATCAACAATAATCAATCTAATTGGATGAAATCCACATATATTGAATTGAAACTCCAATTTGATCAATTAAAGTTTAATTGGAACCTTTAGGGACCCCATGCAGCAAAGGAGTCCATGGGTGAATACTCACATACCTTGATACTTAGAGCACAAAATAAATGGAGGATTGAAGACTTGAATGGAACCCTAGTTCTTGTTCTTCTTCCTTAGGTTAAGAGAATTTGGGGAGAATTAATTTGGATAAGTAGTGGGGAAATAGGAGAATGGGGTCGAAGTGGGTAGCTTTAGGACTTAAAAGCTTTATATAGGGCTTAGGGTAGTAGATAAAATTATATAGTATTGGTTTAAAACAATTATGAATTGACCAAAAAGCCCTTGAAATTTTGGACCTTTGGTCTGTATGTATTTCTACGGATGGTACTGGTCAACTGTAGAAAAGTTCAGAACCCATTGGTTTGGACCACTTTTGACAGATCCTATCTACGGCTCATAGTTCTTCCTACTGTCTGTAGAAACTAAATTTTCCCTTTAAAATATCACTAAGTCTGGGACCTACCTACGAGATCTATATACGACTCATACATGGGCTAACATGCCATCCTGGTGAACCGTAATAAAGGGGTACTAGGACTTGATTTTAGAAAATTATTTTCCCTCTTCCTACAAGTACCATCTACGGCCCATAGAAGCTTTAACTGTTCATAGATGGGACCCTTAGACATAGCCTAGAACTCACAAAAACTTCATTTCTTTCTTTCTCAATTTCTGAGGTGTTACAATATCTTCCCCTTGGGAACATTCATCCTCAAATGATACGTAAGGAAATATAAGGAGGGTAGGGGAAGAGAACTAACAACCCAACATGAATGCAACTTCATCAAATGGACAATATCAAGGAGGAACATCAACTCCAAGCTTAAACATGTTCAAAACAACATTTAATAATGCAATACATACTCAATGCACATAATCATGAAGTAATCTGTAATGACCCTCGGGGTTATTTCTGTGTTTTGAATGTGCTTTTCTTATTTGGCCCCTTCCCGTAGCTTTAGTATAGCTTGTATGTGGTGTTGGGTTTGGTGGCACACTCCCTGAGCTGTTCAGTTGAATTTGGTGCCAGTTTTGAGTTTTGGAAGCTTTAAGTTTGGGAGAGTTGACTTTAGTCAACATTTGGAGATTTTGATGTCGGATAGGAAGTCTGTTAGCTCCATCAGGTCTGGAAGGGCCATTTTTTTCTAGTCTAATGATTGGTTTGAGTTTTCATCTAGAGTTGGTGTGATTAAGCGCTTTTGCTTTTGAGTTTTTCTCAAAAATGGAACTTGGGGCAACGATAGTATGTGTTTTCCATGGCTAAACCCTAGTTTAATTGATGAATTTGATGAATGTGGGTGTGTGCCTTGTGAAGTGAAATTGAAGACTTAGAGTTGATCTTCTAGAATTGCTGATTAAGTATAGTAATTGTTCAAGAATAAAAAAAATTAGACATGATATGAATTAGACTATAGTATAGGTGATGGATCATGATTAGTAAAGCTTGATATTGAACCTTTATGATTAATTAAGACTAAAATTGCTTAAAGATGAAGCTTGTAACTAGAATGTCTTGAAATATAGATGTGCATGATGATTGTATAAAGTAAAGCTTTGAGAGTAAGGCTTGTAGTCATGAATATTGATCACTAAGGTTTGAAGGTAAGGTTAATACGATGAATTATGCATGTTAAGGCTTGAGAGTAAAGTCTATATGAGAATAGAAGACTAATGGCTAGAATTATGGTGGAAGACCTTTACCTACTTAGTTTACCTTAAGAATGATAGATTGTATGAAGTGATATAATCACTTGAGTTATGATGATATCCATGTCTAATATAGTAATTCTAGATATGTTAATTTGATATGAGCTTTGACCCTAAGAGGGTAAAATATGATATGATGCATGTTTATATGGATCTATGTACATGCCTTACGAACACTTTGAGAGTGAAGTGTTAATGATTAGGTTGTTGTTGTGGGCTGATTGACAGGTAATTCTTATGAACTCATAATGAACTTAATGTGAAAGATATTCTCACATAGTAATGGTTCTAGGGTTGAAAGGCTTTCTCACCTAATTGAACCAATGGCTAAAGAGCCTTTATATCTAGATCATGGATGGTGATAGTTTCTCACGCATGGTCTAAAGAGTTATTAAGTGAATTAACTTGGATTGATTGTCCAGGACATCCTTCCATGAATCTTGAGCCCTAGTAGAGACTTAATAATTATCTTGTGGGATTTAGGCCTAGCACCGAGTGACTATTGAAATGAGATGGAAGTTCCCACCTAGTTGAGTTTGGGCTCCTAAAATGGGAACTCTCACCTAGAATAGTCTGGATTTTCCAAAGTATGTCTCATGAGATGGAAGACTTCACCTAGTGGAGTTTTGGGTTCCTAGTAACAATCTCTGGATCCCATAACTACTTGCCCTGTAGGAAAGTTAGCTAGTGGATCCAACAAAGCTAACAAATTGGTTCTACCTTAGGCAAGTGGACCAACCCTTGACAGTGTGGGTAACACCGGGAGGGATCATGTGATAGCTCACATGTTCTCATGTCGGTTAAGTCTATATCTCAACTACAACAAGATTTATAGTGAACTAAGATGATGCTTTGATTAGCATCTCCTAGAGGTCAAACCTAATGAACTAAGATTATGCTTTGAGTAGCATTTCCTAGAGTTCAAACCTAATGAACTAAGATTATGCTTTGAGTAGCATCTCCTAGAGTTCAAACCTAATGAACTAAGATTATTCTTTGAGTAGCATCTCCTAGAGTTCAAACCTAATGGACTAAGATTATGCTTTGAGTAGCATCTCCTAGAGTCCAACTAAATTAATGAACTAAGATTATGCTTGAAGAAGCATCTCCTAGAGTTCAAAACCATAATGAACTAAGATGTACTTAACATAGTATCTCATAGTGTTCAAAATAGCAATGAACTTAGATATGCTTGAGAAGCATCTCCTAGGGTTCAAATTGATAAGGAACTAAGAGTATGCTTAAGGAAGTGTCTCATAGTGCTCAACCTATCAATAAACTAAGATGTGCTTAAGGAAGTACCTCCTAGTGTTTTAAGGGCTTAAATAGGGGGACTAGTCTCCAACCAAGAAGTATGAGTATGATGACCTAAAGGAGTACTTAGTATTGGTAGGATTATGGGGTCTTATCCATACATTGCACAATTATGACTTATGGTTACCTACGAAGTGTGTCTCTTATATGATGTATGTTTGATGGATTTTTGCTATAGTTGCCTTCCATGATATGTTGACTAAAGGTTATAGTTTCCTTGTCTATATGAAGTAGGTAATGAATGAGACTAATAGATGGTAAGTATGAATATTGTGACTCCAAGGTCATGCTTAGTGTGAATGGTATTATAGGATGCTATTCATGCATTGCACAAGTATGCTTTGAGGTTACTTAAGAGTGTAGTGCTCATATGATATGAAGGTCTAAGTGTAGACTATTCCATGAACATGATGTATCTCCTATGCTCAAGAATTATGTCTTCTGTTAACTTATGCTTATATGATGCTTATGTTGGAGATTATGCTTATGACTATGTTATTGTCTCTTATGCTTATGTCTCATGTTGACTAACCATTTTGAGATGCTCTTATGATGTTGTGCTAGCTAACATATTTAGTACATTTTGTACTAACGTATACGCTTTCCTACATTCTTATCAAATGTAGGATTCAGCGATATTGAGTTCCATTTTGGAGGCTAGGTTTCTAAGAAGCAAAGAAGTTGAAGATTTGGTGAGTCCTCATAGCTTCGAGGATGTGATCACCTTTCCCTTTATGTCATTTTCTTTATATTTTAGACTTTTGTATGGGCTACGTCCTAATGTTTTATTCAAGTCAAGTTTAGATGGTTTGAGACAAAGTGTAGTAAGACTTCCGCTGGCATTATATAAAGACTTTGATTGTATGGATAATGTTTTAAAATGTCCGTACTTTTCTTTTATCTTATGTTATGATATGCTAAGGGCTTGTATGAGACCCCTTCGGGGTCAGGTATCCCATGTTACATCTAGGGTGTACCCTTGGGTCGTGACAATATCTTTAAGAGCTTGATCTAAGGCGATTTTGGGCATTTCTTGGCCAATTTCTTTACATCTAAGGTAATTTTCTTCCTTTCCCTCTTCTCTATGTTTGTAACACCTCAGATTCAAGAATGGATAGAAAGGGGTAGTGGGAAAACTCACAAGCCAAAAATTGAACCATGGAACCCTTCACGGAGAACCTAATGGGCCGTGAAGGGGACGACAATCCGTGAAGGGCGTTGTGGTAAGTCCCCTAGACCTGCTTCGCAGGAATCCCTCCCACGGAGGCCAAAATAGCTTGTGGGGAGGTTTACGGGCCTTCATTAGCGTCGTCAAAAGGAGTCCCTAGAAGGGGTCCTTCGCTAGAAAACTGGTTAAGGACCACAGACTGATGGATGGGTCGTGGTACCGTAGACGAGCCGTTAGGACTGTCGTGAACTGGTAAGAGTGAATACCCTCAGTCAGGGGCTTCTTCACGACCCGGCTCAAGGGCTGTGGTGCCTATGACTGGTCGTGAAGGCTCCCGTCAAGTGTGTCCTTCAGTTTTTAAGTCAGGTCTTTTGGGTCTTTTCCAAATCGTTTTAATTCAATACCATATTGTTTTACCCTCAAACCAAAGTCCTATATAATTATTTTTACCCCCAAAATCACCCATTCAAGTCATTCTCTCAATTTACCCAAAAGAATAAGTTTATCTTCCCTAAAATATTTCTCTTTCTAGAAGAAGAAGAAGGAGTCAACTTAGGTTTTCAAGATCAATTCTCCAATTCACCAAATTACTTATGGGCTTTGAGTGCTAAGGTATGATAGTCTTCATATATGGAGCCCTTTCCTTCATAGAGTTTCTAAATTCCCCAATTTTGAAGTTAGAAATTTCCAATTGAAGTTAGGGTTTTCTTCTATGTTATGGTTTCCTTTCAATATTGATATTATGGATTGTTTATGATCTGTTAAGCATGAATTGATATAATTCCATAATTTTAAGATGAATCCCCATGAACCCATGCATACCCCATGTTTTCTAAGCTAAGATGTTGTAATGTGGGCTTTTAGCCATCAAAGAAGAGTTTATGAAGATATGCATGGTTTCTATGTTCAAAGATGAATATAGGATTTAAGATGCTTTGATAGTAAAGCTTATATGTTAATGTTGTTGTTGTGAAAGGATTTCTCACATATCACTCAATACATGCATGTGGATGAATTTTCTCACATAAGGATTCTTAAGAGTTGAAAGGTTTTCTCAACTAACATAGAATCAAGTTTAGGAGCTATTCTAAAGAAAGTTAATTTGGATTGGTGATTTCATGTGCCTCCCATGAAAAATAAGTCAACTAAAGAGGTATGACTATTCTGTGGGATTTATGCTTAGCACCGAGTGGACATTGAGATGGAAGCTCACCCTTAGCTAGAGGTCGAGTTACTAGTAGCAATCTCATTATCCCTTACCTATATGCCACCATAGGATCATTTTCTTAGATAGATATGATTGTGCTAGATAGACATTAGCTAGTGGATACACGTAAGCTAGAAGTTAAGGTTCTTGCCTTAGCAAGTGAGAACAACTCTTTTCAGTGTGGGGAAGACACAATATTTCATGTTATAGCTCACATGGTCTCTATGTCGGTTAAGACTAATTCCCACAATAAAGATGTAATAAGGTTTCTTAAAGAAGTATTTCCTAAGTGTTCTTAAGAGAAGTTTTACTTGAATTTGACCATGACTATTATGATGCTTTCTAACCCTTTTCTTATGGTTTCAACTTGGTCTTTGCATGAGCATGAAAAGTTCCGTTTACCATGATTGATATCTCTATACATTGCTATCAATTTTGATAAATATTTGTACCAACACATATTATTGCCTACATTATTTTCTTTAATGTAGGGTCCGACATTACAAGTTCTCATCCCGTGGCTAGGATTCACCTTGATCGTATTTAGTATTGGTGAGTCCTCATATTTTGAGGTCAAAACCTTTATCGGTTTTAGTCCTTACTTTCAGATATTGTACGTGATGCCAGGGTTACGTCCCGGTCACTCTTGATGTAGTAGATGACTATTGAGACTATGTAGACTTCCGCTTCGCTTTGTAAATTTTTTAAATACAAAATTTTGTTCTAAATCTCTCGCTATTTCTATAATCTATGTTATGCATGCTAAGTGACTTGTGTAGGGCCTCTCGGGGTCCTATACGTCATGTTACTCCTAGGGTGTACCTTGGGTCGTGACAATATTTTTATGTCTTCAATTTCGTATGTCAAGTTCGTTTCCGAACTCATATTCCTTGAATTATATACTTGAAAGTATTGTATTTTAGCCATTTGAGGTCCGGAATTAGTCCCATTTGCGGCCATGTTTCGGGCATGTGATCCTTATCCCAATATGGACAGTATGAAGATTTTTCTTATTATTTTGGTTAAGTTGATTTGTGGGCTGTTTTAGTCCTAATTTCCAGTCTATTTTTCAGTTAGTGATATAGGTATCGTTGGACTCGTATTAAATTACTCATTGTGTTCTTGATAGCATGGCAGCAATCCGAGGCTCTTTGGAATGGAAAAACATAGGGAATTCTAGTTCATGTGTGGTTTCCGGCCTTGAGGTAAGTTATGACTTCCTTTTCATAGATTTGACTTAGTTAGATAACGTATATTTGGGTAGTATCATATGATTATGTTGAACCCTTAGGTTTGTTGAGCTTCATTGATCCTTGGGTAGTTATGGCCATAAGTTTGGTTGTTTTGTTTAAGTTTAGTCGAAGAGGCCTTAGTGTAGGCGATCTTTGTGTGAGCAGTATTCTTAGACCTAGCCTCTAGGTAGCGTGAATAATAGGATTTCATGGTGTGTGATTGTTTTGTATTGGTTTGACTGATGGTATGAATTCTTCCTTGAGTTGTGCTTCGTCGTTGTTTTTCTATTTAACTGTTGGGCCTATGGCCGTGAGCTTGGATTAGCAGGAGTCCCAAGTTAGTACTCTTGCATTGTGACAGGTATTCTTCCCAATTTTGTGTGTGTATACTATAAGTTGATTGTGATGATACTTCTGTGGAGTGTCTACTTTTCATGAGTTGTGAGAAGGAAATGACTTGTTGGCAGCAAAGGAGGTTATTCTTAATAAGTTGGAAGTCCTTGAGACTTGTGTTGCATAAAAGTTGTGAAAAGGCCCTTTACTTGAACTACTGCACCTTTTAGCTGCATATACTCTAATCAGCTTGAGGTATAACACCTGGCAACCCAAAAGCTTGGCTGGCTACAGTTTACCTTTGATTTAGGTCATAGATCCGCATGAGGTATCATACCGGGTGGCCCAATAGCTTTGATGGACTATAGTTTACTTTCGATTCACATTGTAGATGAGCTCGAGGCATCATACCAGGCGGCACGTTGATACATATATATGGGTTATGGGTAAGCTTGAAGTGCCATGCCGAGCGGCCAGTGGATGAACATAGCCTGGTTATTGGCTTGCGGATAAGCTTGAGGTATTGTTGCTCCCAATTGCACACACAAGTGTACGTAGTCGCACAAGTAATATAGTAGCTCTAAAAGAGTCGGATTATCAAACTCAAAGGACTTGTAAATTAACTATTTTACTAAATTATACTTCAGGAGTACCCAGGGAGTTTAATTTATATTTAACTACAAAGAATGCAAGAATTAAATAATAGTCCACACACTCAATTCCCTCATAAAAAGAAATAGTCCACACACTCAATTAAAGAGATTGAATATAAATTAAGGACTTCATATCAAAGAATAACTCTCACACTCACAAATAAAGTTCACATGTATGCACAAAGAACTACAAGCTTGCCCATTATGTACATCTCCACTGATTAAGCATGCTCGAATCGAGTCAAATAGGACTTTAACGGGTTGTAATGGCTGCTATAGGACGGGAAGGAAAATTATATAATATTAACTTACACTTCCCTAAGCACTTTTCACTTTTAGACTTCATCACCCATTATTTTCTTCTCTTTATTTTAAGCCCTCTCTTCAACAATTATTTCACAAGTACTTCTCATCATTTAAAGAATGCTTCAATCATTTTTTTTCTACAATAATTTTTTCTTTTGTTTTCTCTTGTTTTTATTCATATCACATATCACATTCTTTTAAGGAGGGCTTTTTCATCACTTTGTAGGTATCATTGATTACCTTTTAAACTCAACAACCCTTTTCTTTAGATTTAATAATTATGATAAGTCTATGCTACAGTGCTCAAAGAAACAAGGTGCAAAAATTAGGAATTGGACAAAATAGTTAAGGGCAAAATATGGATGCCAACAAAAGTCTACAGGTTCAAAAGAGCTAACTAGTGATATAATCTCCGAAAATTCTAAAATTTACAAGACAAATCAAAGAAAACCTATTATCATCTCCTAAATAAAGCGACACCTTTTATTTCGCTTCAATAACATGCAGGGTAAGTTCTAGACTAACATACAAAATATGAAATAAAAAAATTCTCACCACACATTGCACAAGTATCAATCAAGATGGATCATAACAAACTACAAAAAAAAGCTATAAACAAAGTCAGAACCCTGAGCCTAGGTTTCATAGAGTCTGCAATTTCATTAGCTATCAAGCATTCAAAAAAAAGTACTACTCAAAAGTAGGCCTAAATAGTAAGTATCACACAACTCAAAAGGTTCTTTTATTTTCTCTCCAAAAAAATAAAAATTTATTTCCTAGAAAACAAAAGATACTTGGTTCAAAGGGACTATCCTCAGGAAAAGAACTGAAAACAAAAGCCAAGGAACCCATCCAAAAAAAAAAAAACAATCAATAAAACAGTAAAAACTATAAATTCATTCCTCCACCCCACATATAAAAAGATGCTATGTCCCCAAAGAATCAATTAAAATTTTAAACAAGGGTTAGGAATTGTCAGGACCCGAGCCTACACCCTAGACGTGGATGACACTCAAGAAGCATTGTCGGCCCCGAAACAAACCCTCATCCTGGCTGAATACAAATAGAAGATTATCTCATGCATACACAAGAATCAACTTGAAAGAATTGCTAAATGAACAGTGTAATAAATCTCAAAAATCTCTGAATATACTGAGTATGAAACATAAGTTTTAAATAAAACATCTGAAACTGAAAGACTCTCCAAAACTATATATCTATGAAGCCTCTATTATACAAAGAAGAGTGTCAGGACAAGACCCACGACTCTTCAAGAGAACTACTACTAACAACTCATAAAACTGGAGTCCTCCGAAAGCAAGGAGCTCTCACTCAAAAGCTGATGAGCGGATGAAGTGATCTCAACAGACTCTTGTCGAGGATCCTAAGAACCTATATCTGCATCATTAAAAGATGCAAGTCAAATGTCGTCAGTACATTGAATGTATGAGTATGTAATGTAGCTGAATAGCAAATAACTGAATGACAGGACTGGAATAGATATAGATATATACTGAACTGAATGTAAAGAAATAAAGAAGTGAAATCATTAAAACTTTACAAAAATACTTACTCATCTCTAAACTTAACATATCAAGTTATATAATAAAAATACACTTTTAACTCTATTTGGGAGATTTTGTAACCGACAATAATCAATATGAGCTACGTTATGATACAACATCCCGCCCACGCTGCCAGAACTGTCATTTACCGTGTCGGGCTATAAAACCTTTCAACTAAGTGGATCCACTAAGAAATAAGGATTCATCTAAAAAGTATGATCCTTTACACATATTGGCATACATGGTTTATGTGGATTTTTAATTGCCTGAAATCATCCCCATATCAGTACTCAATACTACTCCCAATAATATACAAACTCATGCTCAAATGTATAAAACATACTCTTTCTCTGGTTTGAGATAATTATTCAAACTATCCTCTTAAAAGAGAGAATCGCTCTGAAATATCTCTGAAATCATTAATGTATTTAGAAATCAAAGTTTCTCTTTTCTCAATATAAAAACTGATACCTTTGGGAATACTTAGTTCACTTATACTCTTAGTCAATTCATATTTGAAAACTCTTTCTCAAAACTATTTAAAAAATCATACTGTGATCTGATCATTGATGACTCGGGAAGTCATACTACATAAACATTGATGGCATATCTAGATACCATCCATCTTAAACATTGATGGCATACTCGACTGTCATACTAATTATGTTTTAAAACTCATTCTCAAAACTCATCTTTGATTTCTCAGAAAATTAGTTTAAGACAAAAATGTTTGCTTTAAAAGGTTCTCAAAAATTATAACTCAAAATAGGGTTCATGCTGAAATATAGATATGATAAAATCAACTCAAGGATTTCAATAATAATATGAAAAACTCAATACTCAAAAATGAAGAACTAAAGAACTCAACGATACTACTCATCTCAAGAATACTCAAAATCTAATGATAGAACCCTAGATTATTCTTTTACTAATTTAAAAGTAGATGAAGGGCGTGATGACGAACTAGTCCAACATGATGATAGCCTTACATACCTAGAAGAACAAGTTTCTTGAAGAAGAACTTGATTATAAGCCTTGAAACCCTGGATTGAAGGAGAACAATCAAGAAAACCTTTCTTCAAATTCTTGAATTAGTTTCTTGAAACTCTATGGCCAAGAATTAAGATTCTCATTAATGATTCATAATTGTATGAAGAAACTTGAGTTGGAAAGAATGAAATTATTGGAGAAGAACTTACGTTGAAGAAGAATCTTGAAAAGATTGAATGAATCTTGAATGGATGTCCTATGCTTTGATTTTTTTTCTTAGGTTTGTCTTAAGGTTTGAGAGAGAAGAGAATTAGAGATTAAGAGATAAAAATCCGATTGTTATGGGTCTTTAATTATTAAAAAATCTTCTTCTAGGTTTTCTTAAAGGTAAAAAAAAGGCAAAAGACCCTTTTTAATATTTTCTCGTCGGCTAATTCGTCAGTGCAGTGTAGGAGATAACTAAAATAGTCATAAATGTATACTTGGAACTCGGATTGACGCAAAATTGGTGGCGTTGGAAAGAAGATTCAACTATTAATTTGATAAGTTATGGGCCACGTAACTCTTTATACTCTAAGATATATAGTCATATAAAGTTGACCCAAGTAAAATCTTATGCAAAAACTTAATTGCTAAAGAAACTTTCAACTCAACTTTGTGCTAAGGGATTCTAGTGACCTTAATTCACCTCCAAATTATTCTCACACTAAAGAATTGAGCTTAACACTTAAGCATAATTTATGGATCAGCCGACATAACCTTATAATTATATAAAAAAAGTTTGGGTCTTAACTTAGAAACTTTTGGAGTGTAACAATATCTCCCCTTGGGATCATTCGTCCACGAATGACGGTTAAACTGAGCATGGAAGGAAAATGAGTTACTCTTACTATCTTTCTGACTTTTGAACTTGCCTACTAACATGGTAGATCTGGTTCATACTAAGAATTTGGAATTCTCTATAGCACATAAGTTGTGAATGATATGAGTTTGAACATAGTCATGTTCTATTTGAAGCTATTTGACATAAAACAAGGATATCTGGGCATGAAATAAGAATAGGAATACTATGCCTTGAGTGATATGACTAGTAGCTTTTAAGTTATGATCACCTTTCTGATTACTACAATTTATTAGCTGCAACTCATAGTTCCCACTAGAGTATATGAGTACTCTTTCAAACATCTAAGTCAAATATATTGCTCTTACTATGTTCAAGCCTAATCTCTTATTCACAAGGTACTAAACCACTCATTATCCATATGTTAATAACACAGCATTTAAGCCTAGTACTATAACCACTCCATGGTCTCCTACTAACCAATCCTTCTAAGAATTTATTATTCTCTCATCATCTCTACCAATTGAAATTTCATACATTACTACCAGGAACTGACTAATTTCTTTCATTTAACTATGACTCACAGTAAAACACCATCCCATTCCTCCTCCACATTATCACATTAAATTGAATAAGAAGACCACCACTATCACAATAAGAAACATCAACCCTATCCTTCTATCATTACACATCTACTATCAATAACATCTCTATCAAAACTTAAAAGGATCATTGAAAGAGCTTAGGATGAAAGATCATAAGCACAATTCATTCGAGAAATCTAACATAAGAATATACATGATATAACATTATGTTTCTAGCCATTGAGAATTAATCATGAATTCGCAAGACTAAACATACTATTAGACATGAGTGCTTATATGAATAGGTTCATATCATGAGGCTAATATCCATAACTTTATGGAGTATGATTGGGATCAATGGTCTAAAGTCTTTGCCTCTCATTCCGGGAATTGAGCATAGATGTTAATCTATCTGATGTATATGAGAATAGGTCATTGACACAATTCTGATATTAGAAACATCAACAAGATGTTGGAATGTCTAAACTTGGAGGAATACGCTGGAGTATGAATGGATCGATATATCACTTCAACTCTTTCTGAACACATTACTATGTGATTCTCAACACTTGACTTGGTTTATCATCTTATCATCTCCCCCTTAAGTCTGAAGCTGACACTTTAAAGCTATGGATCTATTTTATCATCCCAAAAGTAGTCTATTTTTGCTTTACTTACTCAAAAAATGCTATTCTTATGGCTAATGTACTCCCCATGCGCATGCACTAAGATTCCTTCTAAGAAATCTTTCTCAGATCCTTCTCTTAACCTCTTCCCGCTTCTATAGAAGTCTTTCTATAATCGTTAACCGCATTGACTATATATGATCCCTTCGACCAAACTCTTAAGGGTAATAAATAATGCTTACATCAGCCTACCCCACGTTGATAGCTCAACTATACTATCTAGGCACACATGAAAAAAAATCATAAACTTAATTAGAAATTTGTCATCTAAGGGTAATAACATCACACATGAACCATTCACATGCATTGCAACTAACATCTTAATTCCTCACCTACTCTATGTAAAATCTACTAGATCAGATCTCAAAACTAACATTATCACCCTCATGCTGCCATTTTTTTTTATCATGACACTCATCTCTAATTCAAGCTTAGTGTCTAGTACTAAACACATATATCAATATAATTTCTCACATACTATACTAACTAATAACTACTAGATAAAATTAAGAAACACACGCTCACCAGGACCTCATGACAATTAGTCAATCTTTATCTCTCAGTCTGCATAGTTATAGTTTACCGTCACATTTCCTTTCACTATTTAATTACTCTTTATCCATTAACTATACATCATTGTATAATTAGTTCTATATCCCTCTGAATATCATGAGTTCTCCCTTAAACTAATAAGCCTAGGTTAGATCTATCACCTCATTAATACTCTACTCTTTTATTAAAGACCTATACTTGGTCTTCACTAATACAATGCTACATTGATATAAGCTCCCTTCTGGTCAAAGTAAACTCTAACTCATTCATACTTGTAACTCTTATTCTACCTTCTATCATGAAATATACACAAATTCATCACTTCTTAGTCTACACATAAGGGGAAAAACTCATCATTAATGACTCACTAGGTACATGGCTACAACTTACATACTCTACTCATTAACTATCTCCAGTTCTAAAGTTACCACACTTCTAAATGCATACTTTTAACTCTTGGCACTTCTACTACTACTAGCTCATAACATTGTAATTCATACTATATTTTCGGGTGAATACTACCCTAGCTCTAGAACACACTTCCTCATAAAGGTATCAACTGAATAAAGGTTTAGAGAAGATAGTCTGCGACTACATCTTGCTTTTAGCTCAAACACACGATTCATATGAATAAGAGTGCCTTCTTTTGAATCTCAACACTTAAGCTCACTCATGGGATTCTCTCACGCCCCTCTGCAGTCTTATGAGATTTTAAAGAATTTTGCTGAGAGTAACTCAACGATAAGGATATGGGATTTTCTTTTCAACTACCTTGAGTATGAGGGGTAGTCGAATGAATCTGATAAATGCATGAGTTTCAATAAGTTCCTTATGACACAACTCTATTGCATGAATTAGAGTATGAAAGAAGAGAAACTTTTTTTAAATGTCTGTGATCCCTTATTTATTGAAGTGGGGCCCGAAAAACCAAAAATAAGATACTACTGACATGACTTCATAGACACCCTAGGACACTTGAACTTTGTACTCTGATACCAAGTTTGTCACGACCCGAGTCTACACCCTGGACGTGGCTGGCACTCAAGAACCATTATTGGCCCCCAAGCGAACCCTCTTCTAGGCTGACTACAAGCGGAAGACTAACTCATGCATACACAAGCATCAAACTGAAAGAATTTCTAAATCAACAGTGTAATAAATATCAAAACTCTCTGAATATACTGAGTAGGAAATATAAGTTTTAAATAAATCATCTGAAACTAAAAGAATCTCCAAAACTGTGTATCTATGAAGCCTCTACTGTACAATGATCAGTGTTGGGACAAGACCAAAGACTCCTCAAGAGAACTACTACTAACAACTCATAAAACTTGAGTCCTCCAGAATCAAGGAGTTCTCACTAAAAAGATGATGAGCACATGAAGTGATCTCAACAAACTCTTGTTGAGGATCATAAGAACCTATATTTGCATCATTAAAAGATACAGATCGAATGATATCAGGACATTGAATGTACGCGTATGTAATAAAGATAAATAGCAAATAACTGAATAAAAGGACTGCAATAGATATAGATATATACTCAACTGAATGTAAAGAAATAAAGAAATGAAATCATTAAAACTTTACAAAAATACTTACTCATCTCTTAACTCAATATATTAGGTGATATAATAAAAATAAGCTTTTAACTCTATTTGGAAGATTCTCTAACCGACAACCATCTCTATGAGCCACATGATAATACATCATCTTGCCCACGCTGCTAGAAATGTCCTATACCGTGTCGGGGTATAGAACCTCTTAACTAAGTGTATCCATTAAGCAATAAGGATTCATATAAAAAGTATAATTCTTTACACATGCTGGCATAAATTGTTTATGAGGATTTTGAGTTGCCTGAACTCATCCCCATATCAGTGCTCAATACTACTCCCAATAATATATATACTCATGCTTAAATAAATAAAATATACTCTTTCCCTTGTTTAAGATAATTGCTTAAACTATCCTCTTAAAAGAGGCAACTACTCTGAAATATCTCTGAACAAATTAACTTATTTAGAAATCAAAGCTTCTCTTTTCACAATGTAAAAACTGATATCTTTGGGAATACTTAGTTCCTTTATGCTCTTACTCAATTCATATTTAAAAACTCTTTGTCAAAACTATATCAAAAATCATATTGTGGTCTGATCATTGATGACTCGGGAAGTCATACTACATAAACATTGATGGCATATCTAGATATCATACTGCTTAAACATTGATGGCATACTCGACTATCATACTAATCATGTTTTAAATTTTTTTCTCAAAACTCATCCTTGCTTTCTCAGAAAACCTGTTTAAGACAAAAATGTTGGTTTTAAAAGATTCTAAAAAATTATAACTCAAAATAGGGTTCATGCTGAAATATAGAAATGAATAAATCAACTCAAGGATCGCAATAAAAATATGAAAAAATCAACACTCAGAAATCAAGAACTCAAGAACTCAACGATACTACTCATCTCAAGAATACTCAAAATCTAATGATAGAACCCTAGATTACACTTTTACTCATTGAAAGTAGATGTAGAGCGTGAGGACAGATTATTCCAACACTATGATATCCTTATATACCTGGAAGAACAAGGTTCTTCAAGAATCTTGAAGAAGAAGTTGATTAGAAACCTTGAAACCCTAGATTGAAGGAGAACAATCAAGAAAACCTTTCCTTAAATTCTTGAATTAGTTTCTTGAAACTCTATGGCCAAGAATTAGGATTCACATTAATGATTCATAATTGTATGAAGGAATTTGAGTTGGAAAGAATGAAATTCTTGGAGAAGAACTTACCTTGAAGAATAATCTTGAAAAAGATTGAAAGAATCTTAAATGGAAGTCCTATGCTTTTATTTTTCCTTAGGTTTTGTTTTAGAGTTTGAGAGAGAAGAGAATTAGGGATTAAGAGATGAAAGTTTGATTTTATTGGGCCTTTAATTAGTCAATAAATTCCTCTAGTTTTTCTTAGAGGTAAAAAAAGATATAAAGACCCCTTTCAATATTTTTTCGTCGGCTAATTCATCACTACACTATAGCAGATTACTAAAATGGTCATAATTGTTTACCTGAAACTCAGATTGATGAAAAATTGGTTGCGGTGGAAAGAAGATTCAAATACCTTTAATTTTATAGGTTATGGTCACGTAACTCTTTATATTCTAAAATATACGGTTATTTAAAGTTGACCCAAGTAGAATCTTATGCCAAAACATAATTAGTAAGGAAACTTTCAACTCAACTTTGTGCCAGGGAATTCTAGTGAACTTAATTCACCTCCAAATTTATTCTCACACTAAAAAATTGACCTTAACACCTAACCATAATTTATTAATCAGCCGACATAACTTTATACATAAATAAAAAAAGTTATACTCCCTGAGGCCTTTAGGCCTAGCTAGTAGCATGTTCTCTTGATTTTCATCAAGGGTCATACGCACAACACAGTTAAGCGCCTAATTTCAAATCACGGCACGACAAAAGTAAATTCACCGCTTTTCTTTCTACTTTGAACTTATGAATTATACCCCTCACTTTGCATCTATTTTGTTGCTCCTCTCAAGCGGCAGTGGTATAAAGATAAAAGAACCAAGGAAGAGATGTCACGTTTTGTACTTCTTGGCCCTTATGTGAGGAATGCCATTTTTTCTACGTAGACTAGAAAACTTTAGGATGTAGGGGCCTTGTTCCTCATCAATACACTTCTCCATTAGTTCAGATGACTCGAATGATACATAAGCATCTACGCATAATGTTGAAAAGTGATTTGAATATGGTCCAATACAACCCTCTTCAAATCTTACACCACATGCAACATGCTCACTTTAGTACTCCTTCTCAAACGTGTCATCTTCAAGAAAAGTATGATTGCATTGTATCTCCTCCTGTTTTAGATCCTCAATTTGACTTCTGAGTGCCTTTTCAGTAACATAAAACTCATAATTGGATTTTTGAGCGTCAAACGCAGAAACCTTTGCATTCAATTCATTGCTTAAGTTCAGAGTATGCAAGAAAAACATATCAATATCTTGAATGTGCTTTATTTTTCTATCTACAATTTGTGACAACCCATATATGATTCTCCAACAGCGCTCTTCATATTCCCCTACTAATTTCCTGCAAGATTCCATACTATCATAGGAAAAAAGATTATTAGAATCACGATAAGGAAAGGTTTTGGAGTAGGGTAGCAACACACGGTACAACCGAACCATAAACCACCACAAAATTTACAAGATAGAGATGGTGCAAAAAATTCTCCCTCGAGAATATATTGACATTGTTGCCAATAGTGGGCTCCTTTGCAATAAGGAGAAAGTCTTACCACATATGAATAATCATCATTCCCCACTATTTCTTGTGAAGAGTCCATCCCAATAAGAGTATTAATTAGTAGAAAAAAAATATGTATTAAAGTAAATAAATAAAAATAAAAAGTATAATCTAGAAGAATAGTTAATTTCTAAGTCTCCGGCAGTAGCAACAAAAACTTGTTGCTCCCAATTGCAAACACAGGTGTACGTGGTCATGGAAGTAATATAGTGGATCTGAAAGAGACGAATTATCGAACCCAAAGGACTTGTTAATTAACTATTTTACTAAATTATACTAGTCTAATTATTTATTCGGGATTTCCAAAAGAATTTAATTTATATTTAACTACTAAAAATGCATGAATGAAATAATAAAATTACTTACAGTGATTGTAACAATTCCAGGGCTGCAACATACTTAAGGTATCATGTATCACATTTCATGCATGAATTAACTAAGGCTATCAAATTACTCATTTACACGGTTGATTTTATGATCATGGTCTCCTAACCTCTAATCATCTACTCTAATAGACTGTCTAACTACATCGTTGAGCGGGTATAGGCAGGCTAAATTGGCAAGCATTTATATTTCATCCTGTTTCATAACCAAGCTTGGTGTTCGTTTGGGATTCAATCCTAAACACAAATCTAATCAAGTGATATGCAGGATAGATCAAGCCCTTTGTATTCTTTGGTCTATCTACCTCTTCGTCTCCCGAGTCCAAGAATAGAAAATATATTTATCTGTATGGTGATTAAACATGAAATACTAAAATAATAATACAAAAGTAATTTAAGCAATAACCAACATTAATTCAAACAATCGATGTTCAACATTTTTGCATAGCCGCAGCCTAGAACAAGGGTTTTTAGCT
The DNA here is from genome assembly GCA_029582245.1 of Solanum etuberosum. NCBI lineage: Eukaryota > Viridiplantae > Streptophyta > Magnoliopsida > Solanales > Solanaceae > Solanum > Solanum etuberosum. Next base: position 57,558 of record JAJONR010032378.1, read on the forward strand.
ACTATTGTCTAAGAAAAGAAAAAGAAGAAAAGAACCCCAAAGAGTATTACTGACTTTTCTGTATCCAGTTTATTGTACCTCTAAAGTATATTCTCCCCTAGTAATTATTCTCATGGGCTATTTATAGATATAGAAAAGCCTAAACAAAATAACTAAATTCAAAATAAATTGGGAAACCAAAACCAAAAGGAATTGGTTTCCTAGTTGTACGTCTGAAACTGTAATTGACTCAACAATTTTGTGCATCTTTTCATCTACTACCGTGTGGCAGTGAGGTAGTGAACAAGCAGTTGACTTCTTTGATTTCTTTCAATTTGATCCATTAAGAGTCCTGCTTGATTTCCTTTTTTAATCTTCAATCTTTAATTCGTTTTAGTTCCAAACTTCTCCATCTCTAAACCAATTTACTCCATCAAATAAAATACACTACTTAGCATAATCCATAAAACTCATGCTCAACAAGGACAAATACAAATAATAAATGTGAGGTAAATAATGATTAAAAATATGCATTTTTTTGCCTCACAACAGTTATCATTCCAGGAGGCTTGATGTTTCTTCCGGGCTCATGATATGTACTTATTTTTGGAGTTTGACATTGTGGTGTTGCATGAGTTGCCTTTGGATGTGTTGGTTGTTTGCTTTGTGTGTATTCTCACTAGTTTTGGATCCTATGTTACCTTTTCTCCTTTATTAGCTTGATTTTCCTTAGTTTGCCCTTTGCCTTGTTAGTTTCATCATGCTTCTTATTTATATTTGATCTTTTTGAGCTTGGTCTGCCTATAATGTCTACTAGGTACCCCATGTTTGGTACTCATACTACACTTCTCCATGCTTTCTGATGTAGATCCAAGTTATAGCAACTCTCAGTAGTGAGAGTTTGAATCTCCCGTGGTCGTCCCACACTTTGATTGTGGTGCGCTCCTTGCGTTGAGAGACTTGTTGTTGTTCTCCTTTTATACTAACTTTCATTTTGTATTTTGGATTCAGTTCTTCGTATATATTTTGGCTTTCTGTTCGTAGTAGCTCCTGTATATGTGACACCAGGTTCTAGAGATTTGTATCTTGTGGTAGTTTGTCTCTTGCTCACTTTTGGGCCTATTTATTATATTTTGTATCGTATTTCAGACATATATGATACGGCCCTTTTTTCATATATATTTTTTTTGCTTGTCTTTACGCTTTATATAGTTATATTCTTTAATGTTTGTGTCTTCTGCATCTTGTGTCTAGGGTTAGGCTTGTCCACAAGGTCGGTTGTAGTGGAATTTATCATTGCCCGACTTAGGGTCGTGAAGAGTGGTATAAGAGCTTTAGCTTCACCAGTCTCACCAGTACATGAGAATGTGTCTAGTAGAGTCTCGCGGATTGATAGGATGACGTTTCTACCCATTCTTTGAGAGGCAATAGGGCACTTTTAAAAATACTTCACTTTTTCTTGGTTCTTATCGTGCGTTGATGGTTGTACCAGTGTCTAAACTTCAATTGTTTCACTCTTTCTTAGATGGCTAGGATGAGATCAATCGTGAGTGGGCGTAGGCCTTCTAATGGAGCCCCAACTAGGGTTAAATTTAGAGGTCGACCTAGAGATCGAGACCGAGCACCTGTACAGAAGCCCGAGAGAGGTTGAGCATGTTTAGCATCAACAGAAGGGTGTGGGGCCATCCCATCCACCACAAGGATTTGTGGCCACACCAGTACTTCAGTATACTTTGGCCAGGATCCTCAGCTTCATGGAGGGTACGTCTCAGGCAGGCACTATGCCTAGCATGTCAACTGAACTGCAGGTTACAAATGAGGCTCAGACTTCAGCCCATGATGGGGCTAGGGTGTTCAGGCTCCACAGGAACATCATTCAGCTGCTCCTCCTCACATAGTAGTTCAGTCGATTATGACTGTTGCTCCATCTTTGGCTCCTAAGACAGCTATGACAGTTGAGGAGTAGAAGATGCTGGAGACGTTTACCAGATTGCCTCCTCCTAGGTTCACCAGTGCTGCGGGTGAGGATGATCATGAGTTCTTCGTCAGTTTTAAGGAAAGGTTTCATAACCTCGGGTTAGTAGAGTCACATGGAGTTGATTACATTGCTTACCAGCTAGAGGCGCCAACAAAGTAGCGGGGGAGATCATATCTAGTTTTCCAACCACCGGGTCACCTTTGATGACGTGGTCCCAGTTCTCCGAGTCTTTCTAGGAGAATTATGTACCTCGTAGCCTTAAAGAACCAACTGCGGGATGATTTCTCTAAACTGACTAAGGGGTCATTTACAAATGTAGAGTATGAGGCACAATTCCATGATTTAGCTAGACATACATCTATTCTTATACCGATAGAGTAGAAGAGAGTTGTCGGTTTGTCGGAGTGCTATCTTTTCCATTTAGATTGGTGATAAAGTAGATGATGGCATCAGGTTGTTCTTTTCTACAGATAGTTGACCATGCCTGGATCATTGAGGGATCTGTTGTGAAGCCTCTGGAGGAAGCGACAAGAGGCCCTATCATCAAGATGGTTAGAGTGGGTCTTAATCTTATAATATAGGGTTCCAGGGCCGAGGGTCTCCACGAAAATATCAGCCTAGTAGGCCGGTTGAGGTAGCCCTTCAAATTATGTAGGGTGGCACAACAGGTGGTAGTGGTTAGATAGTTAAGACTTCTTGAGGTTCACAGTCGGGGTATTCAAGCCATGGTAGCCAGTCTGGTTTAGCAGAGTCATTAAGAGGGGCAGTTCTGGTAGAGGTGTCTAGAGTGTGGGGTGGTGAGTCACATTTCCTGAGAGTGCCCCCTATCACTTATCACATGAGGTAAGATCAATCAAGTCCACTTGGTTAGCAGGGTCAGTCCCCCATGGCTTAAGTTCAGGGTATTTGGTATGGTCCCCAGGTTACTAGAGGTGGTCCTAAGGAAGGCAGATCTGGTGGTTGAGGTAGACGTGGTCATATGAATGGTTTTCCGAGAAGGCTAGAGGGAGAGACATCAATTGCTATTATCACAAGTATGATCTCCGTCTCCCATCAGTCTGTTTATGCTTTATTTTATCTTGAGCCTACCTTTTCGTATATGTCTGCTTATTATGCTATGCAGTTGGGTTTGTCTTGTGAGCTTATGTCTGTGCCTATACGTGTAGCTACCCCCATAGGTGATTCTATAGTAGTTGATCAAGTTTATAGAGATTTTGTGGTAACCATCATGGGGTATGATACTTGGGTAGACCTTGTTATGTTAGACATGATAGTGTTCGACGTGATCCTAGGAATAAATTGGTTGTCTTTGTATCATGTGGTCTTGGATTATTTCTCTATGACTTTGACTTTGTGCATGCATGGAATTTCCCCTCTTGTATGGACCGGGAATGATAGTTATATGCCAAGGGCTGTGATCTCCTTTGTGACAGCGTGGCGGTTGGTAAAGAAGGTGTTTATGTTACCTTACTTATGTCTGTGATACTAGTGCTGACACTCCTCCTCTTGAGTCAGTTCATGTTGTTAGAGAGTTTGCTGATGTGTTTCTGACCGATCTACTTGGTCTTCCTACAGAATGTGATATTGATTTGGGATTAATGTTAAGTCGGGTACACAACCAGTTTCTATTCCGCATTACCGGATGGCTCCAACCAAGTTGAGGGAGCTTAAGAAGAAACTCTAGGACTTCTTGGGAAAGGGGTTCATCAGACTGTGCATTGCGTATGTGCATTGACTACATGCAGCTAAATAAGGTGACCATCAAAAACAAGTATTCCATGCCGCAGATTGATGTTTTATTCGACAAGCTTCCGGGGGCAACAGTTTTTTCTAAGATTTACTTGAGATCGCCCAACCACCAGTTGAGGATTAGGGCAGCATACATCCGTAAGATAGCCTTTAGGACGCGATATGGTAATTAAGAATATTTAGTCATGTCTTTTTGGTTTACTAATGCGCCAACAACATTTTTGGAGTTGATGAACGATGTTTTCAGGACTTTTTTGGAATCTTGTGTCATAGTGTTCATCGACGACATATTAGTCTACTCTAGGAGTAGGAGGCAACATGAGCAGCATTTGAGGATTGTACTTCAGACTTTGAGAGAGCACCGGTTTTATGCCAATTAACTAAATGTGAGTTTAGGATTGAGTCTATAATATTCTTGGGGCATATAGTGTCAAAGGATGGCAATATGGTGGATCCGGTGAAGATTGAGGAAGTTCGTGGTTGGGCCAGGCCTACTTCTCCTAGTGAGGTTCATTGTTTCGAAGGGTTAGCAGGCTACTACAGGTGATTTGTGGAGGGGTTTTCTTCTATTGCAGGACCATTGACTATGACACAAAAATATGTTCCCTTCCAATGGTCAGATGAGTGTGAGGCGACCTTTCTGAAGCTCAAGGTCATGTTGACTTCAACACAAATTTTGAATCTTCCTGTTGAGGGCCAGGGGTTTACAGTCTAATGTGATGCTTCCGATGTAGGTCTAGGTTGTGTCTTGATAAAGCAGTGTAGAGTTATTTCTTATACTTCTAGGCAGATAAAACTTCACGAGAGGAACTACCCTACTCATGACATGGAGTTGGCAGCGATAGTCTTCGCATTGAAGATTTTGTGGTACTATTTTTATGGAGTTCACTGCGAGGTATTAATGGACCATCGTAGTCTTCGGTATATTTTCAGCAAGAGGGATTTAATTTGAGACAACGCAGGTGGTTGGAGTTACTAATTACTATGACATTTCTATCCTTTGTCATCCGAGCAAGTCTAATGTGATAGCAGATGCCTTGAGTCAAATGGCAGTGAGTATGGAGAGTTTGGCTTTCTTAGCCTTAGAGGTGCGACCTATTGCTTTGTACATTCAGTGCTTAGCCAATTATATGGTTAAAGTTGACATTTCTGAGCTAGGTAGAATTTTTCCCTGTGTTGAGGCTAGATCTTCCTTGATGGAGCAGATCTGAGACACAACTGTTTGATGATCCATCGTTGAGGGTGATTCGAGAGAAGGTTCTTAGCGGCGAGGCTGGGAAGGTGGCCTTAGATCCGGAGGACATCTTGAGGATTGAGGGTTGTATATGTGTTCCTAAAGTTTGTGAGTTAGTTGGGTTGATTCTGCAAGAGTCTCATTGTTCTACGTATTCTATTCATCCTGGTGCTGCGAAGATGTACCATGATCTGAGGCAGCATTACTGGTTGTGTGGGATGAATAGGGACATTGCAACTTTTGTGGCTAGGTGCTTGAACTGTCAGCATGTGAAGTACGAGCACTAGAGACCAGGTGGTTTGACTCAGTGGCTACCAATTCCATAGTGGAAGTGGGAGCGTATAGCCATGGACTTTGTGGTAGGCTTACCACGTACTTTTAGGGGTTTTGATTCTATTTCAGTTATTGTTGATCGATTGACCAAGTCAACTTAATTTTCACCCGTTAAGACTCTTTACACATCAGAGAGGTTGGCTCAGATCTACCTTTGAGAGATTGTCCGGTTGCATGGGGTGTAGATTTCTATCATTTCAAACTATGGTATTCAATTCACTTCACATTTCTGGAGGTCTATTTAGAGGGAGTTTGGTACCCAGGTTGAGCTTAGCCCAACTTTTCACCCTCAGGCCAGTGTAAGAGGAGTATTGAAGTTATGGAGGATATGCTTCGGGCTTTTGTTATTGATTTAAGAGTCTAGTGGGATCAGTCTTTGGCATTGGTGAAATTTGCATATATTAATAGCTACCATTCGAGCACCAATATGGCACAATTCAAGGAATTATATTGTAGAAGATGTCGTTCTCCAGTGGTCTTTTTTATGCTTTTGAGGTTAGGCCATGGGGCACTGACTTATTAAGATATTCTATGGATAACATCTATGTGATTCAGGAGTGACTTCTGTACTGCCCATAGTAGGAAGAAGGGCTATGCAGATCGGACGATGCGACCTTTAGATTACATGGTTGGTGATCGTGGGCATAATCAGGTTTGGAATGAGGGGAAAGCAAAGCCCCCGGTTTATCGATCCTTTTTAGATCTAAGGTGGGTAGGAGAGCTGGCTTATGAGATAGCCTAGCCTCCAACTCTTTCCACTGTTCATCTTGTGTTTCCTGTCTCTATGTTGCAGTGGTATGTTCCTGATGAGTCTCACGCGCTTCAGTGGGAGTCGGTTCAGCTTAATGTGACTTTGAGTTTTGAGAAGAAACATGTGGCCATTTTTGACAGGTCGGTTAGGTAGTAGCGATCTAAGGAGATCCTATTTATAATGGTTCGGTAGAGGCACCATGTGGTCGAGGAGGCTACTTGGGAGATCGAGCTTGATATGTGGACCTGGTATCCTCATCTTTTTTAGCCTACATGTATTTCCTTTGCTTTTCTTCTGCAGATGGAGGTCCTTTTAGTGATATTTGTTGTAATGACCCTTGGGATCATTTTTGTGTTTTTTTTGTGCTTTTCCTATTTTGCCCCTTCCACTAGCTCCAATATAGCTTCTGTGTGTTGTTGGGTTGAGTGGCACGCTCTCCGAGGTATTCCATTGAGTTTGGTATGAGTTTTTATTTTTGGAAGCTTTAAGCTTGGAAGAGTTGACGTTTGTCAATATTCAGAGATTCTGAAGTCAGATAGGAGTTACGTCAGTTCCATTAGCTCCGAAAGGGCCATTTTGGTCTAGACTAATGATTAGTTTGAGTTTTCAGGCTTTCGTTTGGAGTTGGTGTGATTAACCATTTTGCCTTTTGAGTTTTGCTAAAAATTAAACTTGGGGCAGCTATCTTGTCAAACATGCCAAGAATCAAATTCTGATGTCGCGGTTATCCCTAGAAGGCTAAGTTTGATCTGGAATGACCTTTGGTTTGATTCCCAAGGGTGTCAGGATATGTTTTTAGCTTTTTGGAGTTTTTGTGTTGCTTCTTTGTTAAAGTGTTAAGTTTGGTCAACATTTGGACTAGACGACCTCGGATAGTTGTTTCGTTGATTCTGCTGAGTTTGAAATGTCGTTTCCAAGTTGTTTGCACTTTTGCCTAGGGTCATTTGGACTTCGAATGAATTCTGAGGCCTTGTTCAAAGTTTTGAACACTTAAGTTTTATTTTTTGTTTTTGCTGGTGTCTGGTGCGATGCCTTAAGCAAACTCTTAATTGCTTAAGCAAAGTCCGCTTAAGCGACCAAGAGGTTGCTTAAGAGAAGGGCATAAGAGGGGTGGGTGAAGGTCGCTTAAGTGACCCACCCTTGGGTTTTGCGAAGCTCACTTAAGAGACCAAGTGGTCGCTTAAGCGAATGGCGCCTTATCTGACGGGGTTCTCTTAAGCGAATAAATGTCAGCTTTCATGAAAATCGCTGGGATTAAATTCCCATTTTTCAGTCTTTCTTCCTCAAAAGAACCTATATCTGTATGTAGTATCCTTAGACCTTCCCTCTGGGTGGCGTGAAACATATAGTTTCATGGTGTCTTATTATTCTTGATCGGTTTGACTGATGGTATGTATTCTTCCTTGAGTTGTGCTTCTTAATTTTTTTTTTAAAACTATTGGGCCTAAGGTTATGATCTTCGATTAGCACGAGTCGTAGGTTAGTACTCTTGTGGGGTGACGTATATTCTTCCCGATTCTTATTGTGTATGCTATGAGTTGATTGTGATGATACATCCGTGGAGTGTCTACTTGTGTGAGTTGTGAGAAGGAAATGACTTATTAGCAGTAAAGGAGGATATTCTTAATGAATTGGAAGTCCTTGAGACTTGTATTGCATAAAAGTAGTGAAAATGCCCTTCTACTTAATTTACTTCACCTTTTAGCTGCATATACTCTGATCAGCTCGAGGAATCATACTGGGTGGCTCAGTATCTTGGTTGGGTTACAGTTTACTTTTTATTTACATCATAGACCAACTCGAGGTATCATACCGAGCGGCCCAATAGCTTGACTGGTCTACAGTTTAATTTTGATTCACATTGTAGATGAGCTCAAGGAATCATACCGGGCTGCCCATTGATACAAATATCTGGGTTCTGGGTAAGCTCGATGTGCCATGCCGGGTGGCCTATGGATAAGCATATCCATGTTATTGACTTGCTAATAAGATTGAGGTATCATTCTAGGCGACTTGATGTTTCTTTCGGGCTTATGATATGTACTTATTTTTGAAGTTTCACATTGTGGTGTTGCATGAGTTTCCTTTGGATGTGTTGGTTTTTTGGTTTGTGTTATTCTTGCTGGTTGTAGATCCTATCTTACCTATTCTCCTTTATTAGCTCATTTTTCCTTAGCCTGTCCTTGCCTTGTTTGTTTCATCGTGCTTCTTATTTATATTTGATGTTTCTGAGCTCAGTCGGCTTATGATGCCTACTGGGTACCCCGTGTTTGGTACTCATACTACACATCTGCATATTTTCTAATGCAAATCCAAGTTTGAGCCACCCTCAGTAGAGAGCATTTGGGTCTCCCAAGACCGTCCTAGGCTTGTATTGTGGTGAGCTCTTGGCATTCATAGACTTGTTGTTGTTCTTCTTTTGTCTCACATTCATTTTTTATTTTTGATTAGGTAGTTCTCTGTATATATATTTATGGATTTCTTTTCGTAGTAGCTCCTGTATTAGTGACACCAGGTCCTGGGGATTTGTATCTTGTGTTAGTTTGTCTCTTGGTCACTTTCAAGCCTATTTTGTATTTTGTATCGTATAATAGACATATATGATACGACCCTTCTTTCTATATATATATATCCTTGTCTTTCCACTTTATTTAGTTATGTTGTTTATTATTTGTTTCGTCTGCATGTTGTGTTTTGGGTTAGGCTGGTCCACTAGGTGGGTTGTAGTGGACGCCATCATGGCCCGACTTAGGATCATGACATCAAGTGATTGGGTGAGTCCTCATGTTACGAGGACTGAGACACTTTATAGCTTCATGTCATTTTGTTTCAAACTTTGTATGTGATGTATGGCTTACGTCTCAATCACTTTCCTTATGATGTATTAGATGGCTTTGAAACTTATGTTTAGACTTTTAATTTGTCAAACTCCTTTATGAAATAAACTATGATTTTTAACTCACTACAACAAAAATAAATTTTAGCGGCAATAAATAGACACATTAATAAAGAGTGTTAAAGTCTTTACCGATATTAGTTAAGTTTCATCAGATCCAATGTCCCTTAAGGCTTTAGGGACATATACAAAGAGTGCTAATTTCTACTAAAAATACATATTTAGCGGCAATTGAGCTATTGTCGTTAATTAATTACCGCTAAAGTTCATTATTTATGTAGTGACTCTTTACTTCCATTATCTTGTATGATGTATTGTAAGTGGGTTGTGTAGGCCCTCTTGGGGTCCTATACACCATGTTAATGTTGGGTATAGCAAGAGTTAATGGGAAATGGAGGGAAGATGATAAGAGGAATTGGAAAAGATTCTCTTATGCTTTAAGTAAAGGCATTTCTCCCTCATTAGTGGTGGAACGAAAAATAGAAGTGTTTAAATAGAGAAACACTTCTATTAATTGTTAAAAGGGTTGGAAAGAGGGACCCCCCTCGCGCCGTCGTCGTCGCTCGATACTTTACTGCTGTTGAGTGGTTCGCTGACACCAGCGTTTTGGGTATCAATACACTGGTGATTGAGATCATTCTATCCTGGGAGGACATATTCCAAATCAAACCTCGGATACTAGAGGGGAATAATTTCCTTAAGGGGACACTGTGCATTCAGTGGGCTTGATCTTCTTTCTGTTTTGTTTTACCAGATTCTGGTACGTTTTTTAGATTTTAGTTTGTGAATTAATTTCTGTTCTTCTGTTTTTCACAGGTTCAGTAAACTTTGGTAACTTCGTGTTTCTGCAAAGTTTGTTGTAATCAGTAGTGCTGTTTATAAACACAGATTGGGCAACATCTTAAGGAAATTATTCTGGTTTTTTAATCTGTGTTTGTGTTTCTGGTGGAGACAAAAACCTTTGTGGTTTTATACTCCTATTAAGTTTGCAACTTAAGTTATTGCTTACTGAGCCATTTGTATCGATTTCTGTTTATTACAGATTCTGATTCTGAAATGGCAAACAATAATGTTACGGTGGCTGTTGCTGCACCAACCCGAACTGTTGTACCACCAGTAGAGAAACTGGGAAAATTCTCTGGTGTGAATTTCAAAGAATGGAAGCAAAGGGTATTTTTCTGGCTTACCACTCTTGGTCTGCAGAAATTTACCAATGAAGAAACTCCAGTGCCTGCTGCTGATATGTCAGACAGAGAAAAGTTCATGATTATTGAAACATGGAAACAGGTAGACTTCCTATGTAAAGGCTACATTCTAAGTGCTTTAGAGGATGACTTATATAATCTCTATAGTGTAATGACAACTTCGAAAGAGTTGTGGGATGCACCTAAGAAGAAATATAAGACAGAAGATGCATGCTTCAAAAAGTTTGTGGTCGCAAAGTTTTAGACTATAAAATGTTAGATAGTAAAACTGTTGGATCACAAGTGCAGGAACTTCAACTTATTTTCCATGATCTGATTGCTGAGGACATGGTAGTTAATGAAGCGTTTCAAGTGGCTGCAATGATTGAGAAGTTACCTCCTTCGTGGAACGACTTCAAGAATTATCTAAAGTACAAACGTAAGGAAATGAAGCTTGAAGATCTTGTAATTCGGCTCAAGATTGAGGAAGATAACAAGACCGCCGAAAAGAAGTCTCGTAAGAGTTCGACAATAATTGGAGTTAATATTGTTGAAGAAGCTCCTGCCAAAGGCATGAAGAGAAAGAAGTCCAACGGACAGAAGTCAGAACAGGCCAAGAAGAAATTCAAGGGCAACTGTTACAACTGTGGTAAGGCTGGTCATAAGTCTTCTGACTGTCGTGTTCCAAGAAAGGACAAAGACAAAGGCAAAAGTCAAGCAAACATCGTGGAAGAGATGGAAGATGCAGATGACCTCTGTGCAATGATCTCTGAGTGCAACTTAGTTGGAAATCCCAAGGAGTGGTTTCTCGACTCAGGTGCCACTCGACATATTTGCTCTGCGAAAGAAGCCTTTGCAACGTACACTCCTGCTGAGTTCGATGAAGATTTATTCATGGGGAACACAGCAACATCAAGGATTGCAGGAACTGGAAAAGTAATGTTGAAAATGACATCCGGCAAGGTGTTGACTTTGAACAACGTTCTGCACATTCCTACTATTAGGAAGAATTTAGTTTCTGTTGCATTGCTCGTTAAGAACGGGTTTAAATGTGTCCTAGTTAGTGACAAAGCTGTAATAAGTAAGAAT